>CAUYQV010053748.1:0-48708 GCA_963574575.1 Galagoides demidoff
CAGGTGCCTGTGGTCCCAGCTACCTCGGAGGCTGAGGCAGGGGACTCGCTTAAGCCCAGGAGTTGGAGGTTGCTGTGAGCTGTGATGCCACAGCACTCTACCCAGGGGGATAGCTTGAGGCTCTGTCTCAAAAAAAAAAAAGTTTTGCTTAGAGCAGCTTGCACTTCTCATTCAGTTATGGATAAAAACTGGGGGCAGATATTTAGAGCCCTCTGGAGTTTTGCCGTGGTTTGAGTCTCAGTAAAATGAGATGATGCTTCCTAGTTCTCTGGGAGGCCTAGCTGGGTAGATTGCTTGAGCGCAGGAGTTCCAGACCAAAGCTGAGCAAGAGTGAGATCCGTCTCTATTAAAAATAGAAATACTATCCAGGCATTGTGGGAAGTACCCCAGCTACTCAGGGGGCTGAAGTAAGAGGACTGCTTGAGCCCAGGAGTTTGAGGTTGCAGTGAGTTATGACTCCACAACACTCTAGCCTGAGGCAACAGAGTGAGACTCTGTATAAAAATAATAATAATAAAAAAAGATGATGATGCAATCTCTAGTTCTTTCCCGATTACCAGCCAGTAAAACGGGATGGTATTTTCTCTCCCTTCCTCCAGCCCCACAACCCTGCCGCTGCCCTGAAGTGCGGGCCTGGACAGAGGTGAGTCCAAGAAACCTTCCCCACAGGCTGCTGAGAGTCTAGGCTAATTTCTCTGAGGGTTTCTCAGTTCTGGGCCTGAGCCTAGGGGTCCAGGTCAGCCCATCTCAGAGCTCCAGGGGCTCTTTTCATATAAATATTCTGCCTAATTAGGCAGGATATTTTATAAGTTAAAAATCTATGGGGACACTGCTTTAACAAACACATTGCAAAGACAATCATTTTCCATTATTATTATTATTTTTTTTGCATCCTACTTTTCTCTTAGGCCAGACTAGCTCATTCAATGTCTGTCTCATTAGCTCCATCTGGAAGCCATTATTTCCTTCTCGCAAAACAGCAACACTTCTTTATGGGAACTTTCCTGAGCTATCTTTAGCAAAACATTGTTTAAATGTACATATAAGTGCGAATTTAGAGGTATGTCATCCTTCTAATGGGGGTACTACAGTTTAAGTTCAGTTAGAAATTAAAACATTTAGAATATTTAATAAAGCTGTTGGATACTTTCACTGCAATTCAGTGAATTAATTTTGAGTTCATACTGAGTGCATGTCAGTTATCACCTGTTTGGTATGTGCTAGAGGCTCCTGCCCTGGGAATCTTGCTTTTCTTTTCCAGTCCTTGAACTGTGTCTGGTCCTGATGTCAGAATATGTGGCTATACTGTTGCCTGTCTGTCACAATAATCTATGTCCAGTGTTCCAAGTTTAGGGTTCTCTCAGGCAGGGTGGTTGGGCAGGGTTTTTAACCTCAAGATCACAGACAAGCTAGGTACAGGGGTCCTCAAACTTTTTAAACAGGGGGCCAGTTCACTGTCCCTCAGACTGTTGGAGGGCCAGACTGCGGGCCCCGGGACAAGTCGGCTGCTAAGCAGGACAGGTAGCAGCAGCAAAAACACCTAGTGGGCAGGATAATGTCTTAGGCGTGCTGCATGTGGCCCGTGGGCTGTAGTTTGAGGATGCCTGACTGGAGTTGATGATTAGCATGCCTGATTAACTTCAGGTATACATCTTTTAATGACTGTTCCTCCCCTTGTGGGTTTAAATAACCAGCCTGTAGAGAAGATAGTGTCTCAGGCATTACAGAGCTCTAAGGAGAAACGGAGACAAATAATTAATTAGTTAACATTACAGCAATTGTGAAACTGTGTACAGAGGTTTACTATTTTTTTTTTTTTTTGAAATGGAGTCTCACTTTGTCACCCTTGGTAGAGTGCTGTAGCGTCCCAGTTCACAGTAAACTTCAACTCCTGGGCTCAAGCAGTTCTCTTGCCTCAGCCTCCCAAGTAGCTGGGACTACAGGCACCTGCCACAATGCACAGCTATTTTTTGTTGCAGTTGTTGTTGTTTAGCTGGCCAGGGCTGGGTTTGAACGCGCCACCCTCGGTGTATATGGCTAGCACCATAACCACTGTGCTCCAAGTGCCGAGCCAAGCTGAGGTTTACTATTTTTAAGAAAGTGTTGATGTAAATAAAAAGTCATACAAGACTCATAAGACAAACGACAAATGAGCAAAAGATTTGAGTCAAAACTTCATAAGTGAGAAAATATTATTGATAAACACATCTTTTCAAAAACATGTTCAACTTTGTTACAAAGAAAAGACATAGTATACAAGGTTTTTTCTCATTTTGCTTGGCACATCAGTAAAAATTTTAAAAGAATATAAGCAAATGGTGTTGCATTGTAGTGTACTGATAAATAGTTGTTGAATAAATAAATAAATGAAGAGCTAGATTGATGACTCTTAGGGAAAATAAATTACTTATTTTAAATATATTCTGAAAATGATTCTTGTATACTTCTAAAAAGTTTGAGAACCATCAAATTTCTGCATGAAGAAATAGCAGGACGCTTATAAAGAAACTATGTATACCTGGATCCCATCTCTAGAATTGGATACATTGCAGCTGATATGCTATCAAGGAATCTATATTCTTGAGCTGGGCATGGTGGCTCATGCCTATAATCCTGGCACTCTGGGAGGCTGAGGTGGATAAATTGCCTGAGCTTAGGAGTTCAAGACCAGCCTGAATAAGAGAGAAAGCGTCTCTCTACTAAAAATAGAAAAACTAGCTGGGCATTGTGGCAGGCACCTGTAGTCCCAGCTAGTTGGGAGGCTGAGGCAAGAGGATGCTTGAGCCCAAGAGTCTGAGATTGCTATGATTTATGACACCATGGCACTTCACCAAGGGTGACAGTATGAGACCTTAGCAAGCACCTGGGTCTTTGAGGTAGATAGTTCACAAATTATCTTTTGGGAAACAATACTATAGGTTCTTTTACATTTACATGTGTTTCTTATTTATATTAATGTATAGAGTAGAAGTGTAACTTTGTTACATGCAAGGACTGTGTAATGGTTGCTATAGGTTGTTTGAATAAAGTTAAATATTAGCATGAAAACACAGAATCAGATGACCAGACTATGATTACATATTAAGCACATCAGCAGTAATGCTCTATAAATTCCTTTTTTATGTATTCATTTATTTTTATGTAGTCCAATGCTGGAGAATTTAATATTTAAACAGATTGAATATGAGAATTTTGTGAGAAAATCTTGTTCTTTTTCCTTCCCACGCCATCATCATCAATTATAACGTAAACTGCAGTGAAGCTGCTTCTGTCACACCTCCTGATTGAGAAGTGATTTCATCTGATTGAATTGTCCAGCATTCTTTGACAGTTGGCCGCAGCGGAAGCCTGGATCAGAAACAAGGAGGATCACGGCCTCGAACACCTGCCTTCAAGACTGAGAATCAGAACAAAGTGGGGAGGCAGTAGGCTCCTAAAGAGAGAAGAGAGGAAAAAAGAAAGGCTGAGTTCTCTTACTGGGTGCAGAAACTCCTAAGAGCGAGTAGACTCGTTCTTAGGTAACAGGTGGGTTGCTGACTGTCACGTGTCGGGACCCAGGCTTGACACTGGTGGAACTCCCGGGAAAGGAGCACTTCCAGACTCTCACAGGGAAGATTTTGGGGTTAGAGGAGTGTACTTCAGTGGTGGTTCAGACCGAGGACAGAAATGTGACACGTACAAATGGCCCCTTTTTTAATCATTCTGTTATTGTTTCCCTAGAAGTTAAAAAAGTGGGAAAGGCAAGGTACAGTTGAAGTATTGTAATAACCGAGCCCCCAGCCCCTAACCCCCAGGACTAGAAAGAAATGCAACAACCCCCGTAGAGTTGTAAAAGGAACTTCTTCTAAGCCTTTTAGCCTCAGCTCTGCTTACAAGGGAGGAGAAGTTAAGTTCTGGGAAGGAGCTCAAGAAGATAAGGGAAGGAAAGGGAGGGAGGGGTGAGCCCCAGGTGAAAAGGGCTGAAGTTGGTTTAAGGCCCAAGCCGTTCTTGGAAATTTACCCAATACCTCTCATTTGATGATTTGTGAATCAATGTATCTTAAGTTAGTATGTACCCCCACCCTGAATTGTGTAACCCCTTATGATGCACCCCATCTTTTTTTTTTTTTTTTTTGAGACAGAGCCTCAAGCTATCCCCCTGGGTAGAGTGCTATGGCATCACAGCTCACAGCAACCTCCAACTCCTGGGCTCAAGCGAGTCTCTTGCCTCCACCTCCCAAGCAGCTGGGACCACAGGCGCCCGCCACAAGGCCCGGCCATCCTTTGGTTGCAGCCATCATTATTGTTTGGTGGGCCCGGGCTGGGGATTCAAACCCGCCACCTTAGGTGTACGTGGCTGGCGCCTTAGCCGATTGAGCCACAGGCGCCTAGCCAATGCACCCCATCTTATCATGATGAAGTAATGTGTATTTTGTGATGTATGAATCAATATGTACCCTCACCTTGCAGCCCTGCTCTAACTGCTATGATTGGCTTCTGTATTGCACTAGCTTGCTGATCCTGCAAAATAAAAAGGCACTTCACCTGCCAGTCGAGTGGGGCATTCCTCTATGGTATGAGCCCCTGTAGGTGCACCTGCAGGTGTATTAAATTAAATTCCTAATAAATTTCTATTACTTAATTACATCTGAAGGGGGGGGTCCATCCTTCTCTCGCATTTGCTGTCCTATTTTAGTATAAACTTTAAATCAAAAAGTAAAATTGATTATTCTGTTATTGTTTCCCTAGAAGATAAGAAAGTGGGAAAGGCAAGGTACAGTTAAAGTATAAACTTTAAGTCAAAAAGTAAAATTAAACCAATTTTTTAGGCTTAGGACAACAGGATTTGGGGCCATGTAAAGTAATGGCTATTTTCATTGATTTTTGAGAAATACTTTTTCAAATTATTCTATTACTTTATCATGATTTCCTTTTTGCCCTTTGTATATTTTCAGTAAATTAAACTGCAGTCACTTGTCGTAGCTGGGATAAGCTTAAGAAGGAAAAGGTTTTTGTTGAATGTAGTTTCATTTATCATGTTTTTCTGTTAACGAGAACTGAATTTTATTTACATCCATTTCTATTTAACACACGAATATCACATCTTCAGGATCTGTAATAACTTATTTAAAGCCTGTGCTCATTTTCTCCAGGCTATAGGTAGAAGACTGTCCCCAGAGTAGCACTAACTTTGTTGAGCTGAATGATTGAAGCCTTGAAATAAGAAAAACCTGCTGCAAGAATCCTTGCCTTCCTTTTGAAGAATTTAAACTGCTTAGTAGGAACTCTGTAACTTTACATACTCTTGAAATACCATTCACGTACAAATAAACGCTTGTCTTCTAGCTAAACACAGGCTTGGTTAGTTTTTCAAACACTCTAGCCATGGCAGTGTTTTATTTGGAAATCATCTGAAATAATTGTTCAAATCACATCTGTTGCCATTCACATTTACACATCAACTGCTAAAACCAGTAACTTGATTTTCTTTAAGTTTTTTTTTCTTAATTATTAAGGGCACACAATAGTTCTATATATTTGTAGGGTACATGTGTGTTGATGCAGGCATACAGTGTGTATTAATGAGGATAACTAGAGCCTCCATGACCTCAAGCATTTATCATTTCTTTATGTGAGGAATATTCCAATTCCACTTTTTAAGTTATTTTATAGTAGACCATAACTTATCATTGGTTATAGTCATTTTGCTGTATTATGGTATATCATTCATTCTATCTAAATATAATTTATACCCATTAATATCCCCAGTTCTCTCCCCCCACCCTGCTACCCTTCTCAGCCTCCGGTAGCCATCCTTCTACTCTCTGTCTCTATGAGATCAATTGTTTTAATATTAGTAGTTATGCAGAAGGAGTGAGAACAGGCAAGATCTGTCTTTAGTAACTTAAATTTCTTATAAAAATGCATTGTAAGCTCAGCACCTGTGGCTCAAGTGGCTAAGGCGCCAGCCACATACAGCTAAGGTGGCGGGTTTGAATCCAGCCTGGGCCTGCCAAACAACAATGATGGCTGCAACCAAAAAATAGCTGGGCATTGTGGAGGGCGTCTGTGGTCCCAGCTACTTGGGAGGCTGAGGCAGGAGACTCCCTTGAGCCCAGGAGTTGGAGGTTGCTGTGAGCTGTGATGCCACAGCACTCTACCTGGGGGACAGCTTGAGGCTCTGTCTCAAAAAAAAAAATGCATTGTAGGAGAAAGCTATAATATTGAGGGGACAAAAAAATTGAATTCAGAATGTATTTTACTGTAGTAGTTTTAAAACAGATACTAGCTTGTTATGAGCAATAGTAATTTTTACTCTTCTTGTCTTGTCTGACAATATGTTTATTCTGTGTACTAACAATCTGACTATATATTGTCCATGATGGAAGTTGCTAATTTTCATTTTTCTGCTAACAAGAAAAGTATACTTTTATTTATGGAAAAGGGATTGAAATTCTATCCATCTATCTAATCTAAAGCTTGATTTTCCCTCAATGACAGTTACGTTTACTTTCTAGAATGGTCTTTTTTTTCCTTTAAGTTTAATAAGATGCCTATTAGTCACCACTATTTTTCCAGGAAAATATAAATGCTCTGATTATATTGTTATAATACTGGGGAAATAATGTCCCTTATTTTTGATATCTTTCACATTTTTTACATCATGATCTTATCTGATTGTTATATAAAAGTGAGCTCATCATAATTATTTGCCTTAAAAAATACCACACTGACTGGATACTTAATCTTGTTAGTTTTGCTATTTATTTGTTTTAATATAGTTTAATTCAAAAGAATTCTAGCTGTATGGCAGAGAGCTCAGATTTTCTAGTTCAGACAAGTTGTTAAGACCTCTAGGAGCTATTTGGCCGATCAAGTTGGAGGCATTCATTTTGACTTTTCTTTCTGTACTTAAACTATGTAATCATATATATAAAAGAATAAAGAGGAAGGTATTTAACCTTAAGGGCCCGAGAAAAAGGTGAAGGCAGTTGACTTAACCACTGCCAACCACAGGTTATTACGGGTTATATTATACTCCCTTTTATTTTTCCAGAATTTCTCTTAGAGCAAGATGTGACTATTAGCATGTTGTTGCTAATGATATAAACGAAAATAAATATGTAGTCAAAAATGGACAAGTCTTTGGCATTTCCTTTAACTTGTTTAAAAATAGAATTAGAAAAAGAAACAAGACTAAATCAACATGGTGCTCAGCTTTGGAGGTAAAACCAGGAATGGTTTCCGTTTTAGCACCTTAACAACAGACAAATCTAAAGCTCATAAGCAGATATGATAATAACTCCAGTTCCACAGGGAATTGGGAGCTAGGCACAGATTACTGATGTGTAACATGTGTTTAACTGTGCCCATTTATCATTAGAGAGACAAAGCACTTTATAGAGCTATTGTGGTATTCAGGTGCTACAATGGTAGGAAAACAAGCAAGCCGATCTCTATTCAACATCATTTCTTACTTTGTTCATTTGCATATTAATCATTTGTATCAATTTTCTGAAGGAGTATTCAATAAATCACATCAGCACAATGGGACCTCCAGATGTTGGCAGGTGATCTTATTGCACAGAAGTTATGAAAGACATATACAGCCTTCCTTGCCCATGAGCATGTTAAAGTCAGACAGTTACATTTCTCTCCCTCTCTCTCTCTCTGTCCATAAAGTCTATGTGCAATTTAAGATAGACAACAATTCATATATATTTCACAAATGCATTAAATGCTTTAAAGAATTTTATAAAATTGTACATTACTTAAAGTAGAGCCATAAAGATTATCCTAAATTTAAGTACAGAGTGAGTCCTGTAATATACACAACCTGTGGGACATATAATTTTATTTCAAATTTATATTTCCCACAGGGTATTAGCTTACATCTTTTCCTACCCAGAGGCACAATATATTCTCCAAAATGTTGCCATTGCCCACTCCATTGTTTAAGTTGAAATAGTCCCTACATATACAGACAGCAAAATTATGTAAACACATATTCCATTTTTAATGTATCAAAAATGCTTCCAGAGCAACATTATTAAAATGATTATGTCACTGTCCCTGATAGTATCAATATCAAGCTCTAACAGGAAGAAGCAGAGAGGGCAGATATGTTTCAGCCGGTCAGTGGCTTGGGTGCTCTTCTTGTCTTCAGTTGGTGAATTCATGGTGTCTGTCCCAGCTTCTTTATAATGGCATCTTGGGTCTTTCGTCTGTGTCTTTCAATGTCCTTTACCACATTGTCTGCCTGGAACTTGCACTTTAGGAAGAAAGGACAACAATGCACTTATGGGTCAGTTTTGCCCCATGAGGAGGGCTTGGGACCTTGCACCACAACAGGAAGCCTGACTCTGGGTTTTTCTGTATAGTAGAAGGGAGGAGACAGGAGGAGGTCAGGGAAGAACTCAGCAATGCTGGACACACCATGCACTCTCCAGTAGGGCAGCCACTGGGTATTACCTTCTTTGTTGGGACTTTCCCTGGCTTTAATTGAGATGCTGCCATTGTCCTTTGAGACTGTGGAGCTGGCTGTGGTTGACTAAAGAAATGTAAAGTTAGAAGTTGCAAAAGACAAAGTGACCGCATGGGCAGAATAGAATTTTCAAAGGTGGGAAACACAAGGTGCCATCACCCTGAGTGTTAGTTCCACTCAGCTTTTATTGAAGGCTATTTGCTCATTAGCCAAGGGGGTAAGCTGAGGGAGGGAGCAAAATCTCAGCAGTTTCTCTGAATAAGCATGTCAGCTCTCATCGTTTCTATAATCATTAACTTTAGGGTCTGAGAAGGCTTGAAAAATCTGAAACCTGAGCCTTGTGTGGGGGCAGCCTCCTGTCTGTGGTCACACACACAGATTCCATGGAGGGGGATTTAATCCCCACTAGTCCACTGTGGAATATAATGCCAGTGGTGTTTGTCTCCTCTGAAGAATCAGTAGGACAGAAGAATTTTCCTCTGATCTCCACCCAGAGGTGTCTTCCTCTGTTGATTAAGGGATATAAACCCTCCTATGTGTATTTCAGGGCTTGAGCTATTCCCTTGATCTCTGCCCTGGCCAAATACAAATCTTCACAATGGGTATTTACTTTGACTGCTGACTGGGCAGGAGATGGCCTAGTTAATGTTTCTTGCCAGGCCAAGCATGCAGCTTCCTCTGTGCCCATTGTTTCTTCAGAGTGTTCACAGACCCAGCAGGGGTGTTTACAAGCTGTATCCCCTACAGGCCAGGCTTCTAGGAACTGCTCAGATAAGGAATTTAGTGTCTGATTTAAAAGTAAACTAGCTAACCTGTTTATATTCCACCTTGCTTAGCTTATTTCTCTGTTTTTCCCTTTTTCTTGTGGGAAATGGGGTCTTCGTTCTCCATTCTGCCTGTAGATGTAGACTGAGTAGCCAAATCCTATCAGATGGTGGAGAGAGGCTGCATGACTGAACACCAGGTACAAGGCCACCACCTGATGACACCTGAGCACAATGGAGTCCCAGTTCACCCCACTTTTGGCGTCAACGTTGGCCAGCAGGTCAGTCATGTGGTTCTTCTTACACAGGAATTAGTCAAATCTCTCCCCCGTGGCCTCAGATATGGCAGGAGTTCATTTAGCATGTTTTAAGGAAAGTAAGACATTATTACTGGGTCTGGTGGTAGCAGTTAGACCAAAAGAAGGGAATCCAAACCGGGAAGTGAGATTTGAAAATGTTGACAAATACTTAGGCAGTAAATTTTCCCCTCTACCTTCCATCCAAGTGTCTCCTGAAAGAATTTTATTTGCTTAAAATTTGGAGGACTTGAAAATTTCTGTTTCATTAAAATTGAATGGTTGTTCACTTCAATATATATTTTTTTTTTTTTTTTTTTTGGCTGTGTTTTGGTTTTGCTCATGAAGCTCCTCAATGCAGAAGCAAGGTGAGGCAAATCAGTAGTGTCCAGGCCCCGCCTGTGCTGCTCCCACAGGCTGAGTTGCAGCTCCAGGGAGATGAGCAGGTATTTGGCCTCAGGCCAGGTGTCTTCCCATTGTCAACAAACTTGTTTGTCTCCCTACTCAGACTCTTTTTTTCCCCTCTCACTTTCATATTGCAAGTCACATTTATTAGCAGCTTGTTAACAGTATTTTTGGTGAAGACAGGGTGCAAACTAGTGTCTCCACCTTCAACCTTTCAAAGCTTATCAATTCTCCCACTCCCTCAGTCAGTCCATGACCTTGATATTTTTATCCCTGACTAGGAGGAAGTCTTTTTAAAGTCGTCCCTTGTTATGACAGCCAAGAAAAATGCTGAACACAGGGACTATCCCAGTGTGTGTAGCTGATACTACACTACTACACACTATCTAAGTTTAGGGGAGTCTGTGCACTCCCATTGCCTAGTGACTGCTGGGTTCCACAGGGGTTCGGAAACGGGCTGTCTTCCAAGGCAGACAAGTGGTAGGGTAAGGATGGTGAAGCCAGATGCTGCCTTCTGCAGGTGCCTGTCACTGGAGAGCCTCCATCCCACACACTGTGGAATGCATCCGGTAACATAAGTCATGGGCTTATGAATTTTTGAGGGGCACTGCAAAGAGCTTTAGAGTTCTTTTGAGAAATATGGGACCTAATCAAGTTTTTAACAGTCTCAGTACACGTGTTTACATGGTTCTGCAGGAGGGAGAAATAAACGTGGGATTTCGTTCTCCTATCTCAGTTTGTTTCTATGATAGGTGGACGCCTAGGAAGCTCTATAATTCTTATGACTTTAACAATATAGAGTTGAAGCAAGGATTTCCTGACTCACCCTTTTCTTCCTAAGGATGTACAGATGTTGCATTTTCATAGTAACACAGTGTTAGGGTTAAATGTGTGAGTGTTGAGTTGGGTTCTCTACTTGGACACTTACCAGCTATGAGACCTGGGGGAGGTTGCATAATTATAGTGTCTCAGTTCCTTTCATTCAAAAGTGGGTGTTAATAATAATAATGCCTACTCCGTAGAGTTGTCCTGAGAATGAAATGAAGTATCATGTTCGGTGTACTCAGAGATGTGTCTGGAACATCGTAGACATCTCTGGCATGAATATCACAAGAGCCTACTTGTTTTCCTAGGTGACCACGAGTGCCTCAGTGAATTGATGCTCTTAGGACAGAGCTCCCCTGATTCAGTAATGAATTAATTCCCTGATTGGACTCAGGAAGGAATTCTCAGAGGACAGGTTCTCGGAGGTGCTTGGGTGTTGATTTCTAAACAGAATGCAATTGAGCTCAACTGTACCCCGGGTCAGACCCTGTCCATCTCCACATGCCTGGAGGCACACAGCACATAATGTGTCTCATTCTAATAAAGCATTAGCTTCTTGGTGTGTAAGGTTGTTTAGGAGTAAAGCCTCCAGATACAGAGTTTGGAGGAGATTAGGAAGCATTCAACTGAGAATACACGGATTCTTTTCCCGAAAAAAAAAAAGCCATTTATTTTCTTCAGTAACATTAACTGAATATTTTACGTGTTCCAAAAACTCAACTAGGCTCTGAGGATAGAATGGTGAGCAAAAAGCCACGGTTCCCATCCTCTTAGAATCTGAATCTAGTGAGGGAGTCCTTTGAAATCAAATAACTGAACCAGTAAATAATAAACTACACATGTTCTAATGGCTGTGGTAGTAAAATGTGCAAATGCCAGGAGGGTTTGTCTATGGGGAATGGCTGAAGCAAGAGGCTCAGTGCAGATCCTGGGGAAGTAGTATTTGAGATGAGTTTTGGAGGATGAACAAGAATTTTCGGGGCCCAGGAAATGGGGAGAGCGTCTGAAACAGCTTGTGACAGGAAGGGAAAGAAAGGCCTGCTGGAGATGAGAAAGCCAGGCCAGGGCAGCTGGAGCATAGATATTGAGGCATTTTCTTTTTTTCTGTGACAGGAAGCCAGAATTACTCTACAGGATTTACTTTGGATGTGAACGGGAGAACTGAATTAATGTCTGGGTTACTTTTGCTCTCCAAATTTCAGAGCACTATTGTAAAAACTGGTTCTAACGTTGGTAAAAGCCTGCAGAGTTGCTTGCTGGTCTATTCAAGCTCATTATAAATAATCCATTTATATTCAATAAGCAAAAGGAGCTTCCATATTATTTTTATAGTTCTTTTTAAAAGAAGAAATTCAAATCTGTATCTTTATGTCAGTAGAAGCTGCTGTTCTCATTTTCTAGAGAACTTGTGAGCCAAGAAAGAAAATATAAATACTCTAGTTGATATTGAAGTTGGCCATTCTTTGTAGAGACTATATATATTACATATGAAAGGAAGTCAAATTGCTTAAACATCTATTATTCTCAGAGCTCTCCAATCTAATAACTTCTTCAGTGAGATATCAACTTTCTAAATGTCAGGACAAATTACAGCTATTTATAACTTCATTGGGCTATAAAGGACTCAAAATATTTGCCCTTTCACTCTGGCATGGAAATAGTGATGGGAGGAGTTTGTAGTGCTTGGGCTCCACATAGATGCAAACATATGATTGATGTGTGGGTCATGGTCACCTCATGTTTTCTTTTTCTTTTTTTTTTTGAGATGGAGCCTCAAGCTATCCCCCTGGATAGAGTGCCATGGCATCACAGCTCATAGCAACCTCCAACTCCAGGGCTTTAGCGAGTCTCCTGCCTCAGCCTCCCAAGTAGCTGGGACCACAGGTGCCCGCCACAACGCCCGGCCATTTTTTGGTTGCAGCCATTATTGTTGTTTGGTGGCCTGGGCTGGGGATTCGAACCCACCACCTTAGATGTACGTGGCTGGTGCCTTAGCCGATTGAGCCACAGGCACCGAGCCACCTCACATTTTCTATGGCACTTTAAATTCTCTAAAGCATCTACGTGTTTCTCATGGTGCTAGGAGTCCAGTTTTAGAGCCCGAATGGACTTCAAGAGTAATTTGGTCTAAAGATGTTTTTAATGGAAAAAAGCATGAATATCAAGTAACCTCAGACAGTATTTGCTAAACGCAAGTTGTGGCATTAGTGGGTCCTGATATCCATTTAATGGGTTGTGACTGGTATTAAAAAATAGAACAGAATATATTGAAATGCAGCAAGAAGGATGTTGCTTTTATTTCACTAGCAGTTGCATTTGTTAATGTGTTTATTCAGTCATGCTTGAAAATAAAGTAATAATAAAGTAAATAATGATATTACTGATTTTTAAAAGCTTAGTGAACTGTTCAAACTGCAGCTCTGTAGCCAACAGCTAAGTGGCTTTGGGCAAGGGACACAAACTACAACTTGGTCTTCTTGTTTCCAAAGTGAGGCTGACTGACCCCAATTTGCGTGGATCTGGCTTGAGTAATAATTGAGGATATGTGGTGAAGGTCACGGGAGATGTTTAATCTGTATCAATATTTTTAGCAATGCAACACACGTTCACACCCAAACTGAGAGGCAGGAAGGCGTTTAAGTGAGAGGCCGGGTATTACTGCCTTAGTTATACTGGAGAGAATATGGAAGCCCCTGATGGCGATGGCTCTGGTTCAAGACTACTTAGCAAGAATGAATCACAATCAAATCCAGCTCTCCCCACTGTTGGCCTTTCATATTTACCTTCTTCTTGTCTCCCCACCTTTGGAATTTCTTTTTCTCTTTCAGCTTCTCCTCTTTAGGGATTTATTCCTTTTTATATTAAGCAGAAGATAAACACCAACCCTGGTGGGGCTTATTCACCAACCCACTGACCTCAGAATAACACGCTTCACCTTACAAAGGACTTTCTTAGTATAAACTATTGATTTACAACAGAAGAGCTGAGGATATCAAAGAAAGCTACTAAACTGGATATCAGAAAATCTAATTTTTAATTCCAGCAATTAACTGTGTGATAGTAAATAAGATAATCTTTGTCATGTCAAAAATGATGATATTGAACTAAGTTATAGTAAGAACTTTTCTACCCTTAACATGTTGAGAATGTAAGTGCCCTTTACTCACCAGAAGCGTTTATCAGTGGGGAACTGCATGAGGTGATCTGTAGTTGTTGTTTACTAAGCCATTTTATACAACGTTTTGGAGATTTTTTTCTTTCTATGAAAGTATTTCAGACTTAGACTGCTGGAGAATTCCCTTGCAAATTCATGTAGCCATTTTGTATTTATATGCAAACTGTAGCAGGCATAAAATATTGCCCTTTCTACTTTTTGTTACTAAACTACTGCCTCATCAATAAGATCCAGATCAAATGATGTAATTTCTCTGAAGCCATTCCACTTGTCCAGGTGGAAATAATCACAACCAAAGCACTTAGTTATAACACCTACCAAAAAGCATTAGGTAATTACTGACGTGTCTATCTCCCATACAAGACTGATTGTATCCTCAGGATGTAAACTAGTGCCTGGCACATAGTAGATGCCCAATCATTATTTACGAGATGAACAAAGAAGCTGGGAAATTTTGGGAAATCTCCACGTGTCCGTCACTGAATGCAACTTCGATATCAACTAGAATTGGATGGAACAATTCCTACATTCTTCTAGGATAGTTTTCGCTGCCTGTTTGATCCTACACAGAGACAATAACAAAGAGGGTTGTGACAACCTGAGTAACCACCAGCCTTGATGCCCTGTAGGAAACTGCCCCCGGGTACCTGGACTCATCCTCTACGGGAGCGCTGTAACCCCATGTTCCTCATCTGCCTCCCGTATTAACTGCAGCACTCCTGTTGTTTGCTTATTTTCTGGTGCACGCTGTTCATGGAGAGCTGCAGAGAGGAGGATTCATTCGGTTGAAAGCGTCCAGTGCTCAGGGAGCATGGAGCATATAGGGGGCCAGTGTGATGCTTGGAATGAAACTGTCACAGTAAGAAATCCTCTCTCAGTTTATAATCTGCTGCTCCTTCTGGAAACTCTCCTTCTTTGTACTTAGCAAATTTGCAGAGGATTGCTAGAGTTAATTCCCAGAATATAGGAAATGATAGCAGTTTGGGTTCTAAGTTCATTACGCCCCCGATAGCAGTTTGGGTTCTAAGTTCATTACGCCCCCTTGGTAAGGGCAAAGGCTATTGAAGAGAGGCAGCAGATGGGTGCGAAGAGACTAGATTGGTTTCCAGTGTGGCCATTTACTGGCTGCGGGACCTTGCAGAAGCCCTGGAGTCTTTCTGAGTCTTGGCTTTCCATTTGCAAAAAGTGAGCAATGATTTCTTCCTTTCTCTTTCATAGAATTGTCGTGAGGCTCAATTTAGAAAATAAATCGAGGGCAGTGCCTGTGGCTCAAAGGAGTAGGGTGCCGGCCCCATATGCCAGAGGTGGCAGGTTCAAACCTAGCCCCTGCCAAAAACTGCAAAAAAAAAAAAAAAAAAAGGAAAGGAAAAAAATAAATTGATAAATGTTTATAAAATATAAGATATGATTATGAACCTCTCACATTTATAGATTTCTTTTTTTTATAGTGACAAAGTCTTACTTGTCACCCTCGGTAGAGTGCTGTGGCATCACAGCTCACAGAAACCTCCAGCTCTTGGGCTTAGGTGATTCTCTTGCCTCAGCCTCTCGAGTAGCTGGAACTACAGTCACCTGCTGCAACGCCCGGCTATTTTCTTGTTGCAGTTTGGCCGGGGCTGGGTTTGAACCCACCACCCTCTGTATGTGGGGCTGGCGCCCTGCTCACTGTGCCACAGGCGCCTCCCATATATAGATTATTTATATGAAGAAAGAAAATAATGACAACCTGCACTATATTTTTAACTTATCAGTAAAGGTAAATTTTAATTTGGGATAATAATTTAGGCAGTAACAGTGGCTTATGATCTTGGGCTTTGTTTAACTGAAATAATTACTTAATTTTCACTTGCATATTTCGTAGACTTGATGGGCTGCACAGACTGGATTTTAGTCAGAAAATCCAAAAGCAAGAAATGAGAGGTACGTGGTGTCCTTTCCTCATCTCAAAGAAAGCTTACATTTCATTTGATTAAAATCATAGATATTTAAACACTGAATGGTCTGATTATGACAATCAAAGTTTGCGTCTTTAAGCACAAATAAACTCTGTTGATTTAAAAAATTAATGTTTTCCCCTTTAAGAAGGAATTGTATTTATAAGCTCTGCGTTGAGGGTAGATGGCTGGCTGTGCTGTCTCGCCTGCCTATGATTTAGAATCCCAGGATGCGAGAGGAATTAAGCTATTGATAGACAATTTACATTCACAGCTGTTCTGAGCCAAATATTGAATCAATGTTGTTTAGTCAACGGTTTTCATAAAGAGAGCAGCGTTTAGGTTCCTGGGAACCTAACGTTGGCCCAGAGCACGGGGAATTTGTTTGCATTATTTGGCATTTTCCGTGGAGGGACTAAATGTCACCAGGTGATTTGATTTGGCTATTCCCGAGCTATACGTTAGTTTCTTACTTCAGAGAGCCTCACGTAGTTAGCCTCACATTCCCCAAACAAAGATCAAGCACATCCTATTATATCTTTTCAGGCTACAAAAAGTTCAGCAGTCTGTAGAAGAGGAGACGAAAATAAGACACTTCGGGACCTGTCATGATTTCGAACCCTAAAGGGTCTGTGTTTGGCAACACGGTCTCTCCTTCCCAAGGGAGAGGCTTGTTTTCATCTGCAGCAGTTAGCATTTGCCTCGCACCTGCATTTGGAAGGCATTGTAAGGTGAGAAAAAACTCATTTTATAGCTTTGGTAGAAAGCCCCTCAGTCAAGCAAAGTAGAAGTGTTTTTTGCATGTTAAATTATGGTTTTTCTTAAACTCCCTGGAAAGGCAGCCTAGTCCTTTTGTTTAGATTTTAAACACACACAGATTTCCCAGTAAAATTGCAAGCTCTGAGAGGCTGGCTGCCTCATTTAATTTGTAGCGTCAGGAGAAACAATCCCTGGTGAAAATGTAAACACCAGCTGATTATTTACCAGTGACGCTGGCGCTGAGCTTAATCTTCAGGTGTCTCCAAAAACTGGTTTGTAAAGAAAGATCTTTCCTGTGTAGATCTTAGGAAAAATCTTCATGCCTGAGCAAGTGCTTTGTTTTTGTGACCCTTCCTGGCTGGGTCTAAAAAATACAAAGTTCCGCTGAGGATCAGGCTTCCTTCCCTGGCTCCAAGGACTTGGTGACCTTGACTGGCATACATTGGTTTTGGTCACACCCTGATGGGAACCCAAGGGGTTTTAAGGAGACACCAGTCTGAGAGTGTACAAGACCTATTTGTAAGCAATGAGTGCATTTGACCAAGAATAGTACTTTCTTGTTGATTTCTTTTTTGAACATTTTTGAAGGAAGAAATATGAATCTTATAGACCTTCAGGCAGAGGCGCTTCATAAAAAGGGTATAGGAGGCAGTATCATTAATTTCCTGAATCTTAGCTAATGTCAAAGGGTCATGTGGAAGGGAAGGTCTGTGATTATGGACCAAAACAAAACGGCAAAAAAAAAAAAAAAAAAAGAAAGAAAAAAAGGATTTGGAATTGTCTGGATTTGAATAATGGCTGCATGATTCTAGGGAAACCACTTGACTCCTAAAAGCTCAATTTTCTTACCTGTAAAGTGGGGATACTTAATTTTCTGTCTTTTATTTTTCATGGATCAAAACAAGATGATATAATTTGTTTCAAAGTGTTTTATGTATATTAAAGCAGTAAAATATTACCATTACCGATTCTGTTGGGAGGGAAAAGAAAAAACAGAGAGAATGATTAAATACAAATGCAAATATTGTATCCTGTGTTCTGTGCCAGCTATTAGACTGCACATCAAAGATGTAAGGATACAAGACATAGTCCCTGACCTCCAAAAGCACACTTGGTGAGGAAGGAAGGCTTGTCAAAAATATAATCTGCAAGGCAGAGTGGTACATGAAATAAGAGCTATCTACCGGGTCTCTGATTGGTACCAAAAAGGAAGTAATTTGGCTTTGAGTGAGTCTGGAAGGGTTGAACAGGCAAAAGATACCCAATCTCTAATGTTTGGCAGAGTGGTGGGAATTCGCCCCACATTCCAGGAGGAATGGAATGGCAGGGCAGAATGAGGGACCTGCCAATCGTTTTCTATGCCTAGAGGTCTGTTTTGTTTGTTTGTTTGTTTTGGTCAGGGCTGGGTTTGAACCCGCCACCTCCAGCATATGGTGCTGGCACCCTACTCCTTTGAGCCACAGGCGCCACCCTGGAGCTCTGTTTTTATATGAGATAAGCTGAGTGATTTGATGCAAGCAGAGGCCAGATGATGGAGGGTTACTTTCCCCAAGTAAGCGCTTTCCTACAGAGAAAGGTTTTGAGCAGATAAGCATTTTCCAATTATTCAACACGTGCTCACACAGTATCACAATATTCTGGGTACTGTTTTAAGAGCTTTATAAATGTTAACCCATTTCATCCTCATAACAACTAGGTGAAGTAGATGTTATATTATTTGTATTTCCATTTAACTTCTGAGGACAATAAAGCACAGGGAGGCTAAGTAACACTCCTAAGGTGGCACAGCAAGTAAGTGATGGAACCAGGATTCGGCCTTGGCTCTGCAGTCAAGTTAACTACTTGACTGTGCTGCCACTCAGGATTATTTCCATCTTAAAGAAAAGTCACCCTGGCATGCAATGGATTGGAGAGGAGGCAAGGCTGCAGGCGGGGAGACCAGTTGGGATGTGGATGTAAAAGTCCAGACAAGAAATGATGCATCAGTGAGGTCAGAGAGAGGAAATGGGTGGGGTCCAAGGATACCTGGGAGATAGAATTGATATGGTTTCCATGGACTGCCTGTGAGTGTAAGGGAGAAGAAATTCAGGATGTTGGGTTTCAGGGTTGATGATGATCCGTTAATGAGACAGAAAGTACTGGAGTAGGAATGAGAGGAGACTGGTCCTGTGGATTTTGAAGCAGCTGGGCAACATGAAGATGGTATAGACAGAAGACAGATGATTATATGGAGCTGGAATCCCAAAACAAACCTCCGAGCCTGGAATTAGGATTTGGTAGTCATTGCTGGAAAATGTTGGGTCTCTAGGTGAGTTTCCCAGGAAAGTTTTGAAAATGGATCTCCACCGATTTCATTTGGCTTGCTGAGGCGCATATTTGAGGTTGCCTTTTTTGGCCCAAAGTGAGAAGAGCAGAGGGCTTGGGAAAGAACTGTAGGGAGAACCAGCCCCTGTGGTGTCTTTCAGAGTAGAAGAATGGGAAGAAGCAAAATGAACGACAGAATGAGCGAGATTGTGTCAATGTGCATTTGCTCTACGTGTATATTTGATCGTGTCAATGTATCTATTTCAGCAATAAGTTAAAATAAACGTGTTAACTATTCAATTAAAACATGACAATAATAATAGAAATAATCGTCTATGAGAAAAGGGATAAGGGATACCTACATGTTGAGTGTTTCAGCATAGAGAAGAAGTGCGGACTATTCATTCTAAAGCAAAGTTTTGTTCAGATTCTACTGGGAGGATATTTGTATATTTTACTTTCATCTTTACTGTAAGAAAGTGTCACTGTGGGCTTTTGCAGTTGCAATTAATAATACAGCATGTTTTACAGAGAAAACAGCTTTCCAGGGGCAGGCTAGGGTATATTCCTGGAGTCACTGCTGCTTTCTCCAAGTATGGGGAGGCCGGACTCATGATTTTATCTGTTGTGTAAATAATCTTAACACACCAAAGATTTTTTATGTCAGTGGAAGAACAGACAATTTTAGGAGTGGGTCATGCCCTTTATGTTCTTTTTGGGGAAGACTCCGGATTGAAATTCTGCCCTGAGGAAAGAGGTGAAGATTTACAACATAACATCAGTGAAGATAAAGATCATGCTTAGTGTTTGCTGGGAGGTTTTATGGGGAATTCACCTCACCGGGGCATGTTATTTGGAAATGCCAGTAAGTAAAATCGGATATTGCCAGGTACTTTTTTGATGTGTGTAAATTTAAAGCATCTCATACTAAAATTTAG
The DNA here is from genome assembly GCA_963574575.1 of Galagoides demidoff. NCBI lineage: Eukaryota > Metazoa > Chordata > Mammalia > Primates > Galagidae > Galagoides > Galagoides demidoff. The sequence goes on from CAUYQV010053748.1 coordinate 19,865, forward strand.
GATGATACAGTAAGAACCCATTTCTGATTTGAAAAAAAATATTTCCTATTTAGACACATAATTAACTATAGAATGGATGAACTTGGACCTTACTGACTTTTTTCTGGTGCATGAAGTGGAGTATGTTACATTCGATTCAGGCTTGGTCACTCTTGGACTCACTACCTAAATATCAGCAGAATTTTAAGAGGAAAACTTTGGTGCATTTGTGTATTTCAAGTTCAAGAATTTGATTATAAACACTTTAGAGGCAGACTGTCTCCAGGATAAGAAAAGTCAATTATCCGGCACTACACCCATTGGAAAGTTTTAGAAATCAGAATTTTCTGAGGATAGCTCTTCATACTAGAAACTGGTTTCAACACTATAGCTCTAGGACACAAACTAGAATTTCGAAGAGAAAAGAAATGAGATGTTAATGGTGACATAGAAGGGGATAACTGAGAGGTTTACTATAGTCATCTATTACTATATAACAAGCCACTCAGAAAATAGGGCTTAAAACAACAGTGGTTTATTATTTCCCACCATCCAGTGGGTTGCCCGGGTAATCCTGCTGCTGCACCAGGGTCCACTGCATGAGGGATGGCCTTGCTCACGCATCTGGGCCTTGAGGGTGACTGTCAGCTACATGCTTCAGTTCTCTCCAGGGTCTCCTATGTCCTCTCTCTCCACATGGAGTTCTCCACAGGGTTTCTCCACATGGCCCCTCTCTTGTTAGCGGGAGAGCGTGGGCTTCCTCATAGCATCGCAGTTGAGTTCCAGGAGAGAAAAGTGGACACTACCAGTCCTCTCGACCCTGAACTCCTAAACTCACACAAGTCCCTGCCATGGCATCCTCTTGGGCAAAAACAAATGACAAGGCCTGCTCAGATTCAAAGGGAAGGGAAATAATCTCCATGTCGTGATGGGATGGGAGGAGGGGCCTGTGACCAGAAGGATGAGTGGAAACGTCGGCCACCATCTTTGAAGATAACCAACTACATCATTACAAGTATATTTTCTGGGAGGTGGACTACTTTGGCTCCTTGTAGGGCAGTGATGGGCCATCTATACAGGACACTCGTACTTAAGTACCCCATTGATCTGTCTGTGCTGGGGAAGGTTATTTCTCAGCTGCCTTTGCTGGATTGATTGTATCTTCCCCCTCTGTTTTCATAAGCAATACTTATCACCTGACAGAAGCATTATCATATTTACATGGAAGATTACACTCTAGTTTCTACTAAATGTTAGGTTGGATTCTGGGGAAACATCCAAGGATGTTTCATCAATTGTTTCCTTCGTGTGTTTTAGTGCTGAGATCTTAAGACACTTTTCCTTTGTTAAGATTTCTAGAGAAAGGACATGAAAGTGAGATTTAAATCCAAATAGACTTATTGTCAGCCTCTGCAAGAACACTCAGCTGTATTAAATGAAAAATACTCTCTAGTCACAATGAGTTTTCCCTAAATTGAATACCCTTAATGGAAAAGGACCCTTCATCGAGAGGTTTCCCACGAATACCAGCAGGTGACAACTGTCTAATGCCATTCAATGACAGCGACTTCTACTTAAGTGAGATGAGCTTGACATCTCAGGCAGGAAGTGTTTTTTTTTCTTTCTCTATTACAATTACTGTTTTGCTTATTATAACTTGGCATTACAAAGTAAGAGAATGTATATACATAAGTTGTCTTCACCCTTACCCTGGGTGACTCAGGATAAGGAGTTGATTTACAAGGCTCTGCTGGCTTAATGCGTCTAGTCTAAGCTCTAAAACTCACGATAAAACATAAACCGAGGTGTACACTTTAGTAAGTCTTGTGAAAGTCTCTGTAACTCTTCTTTTAGAAAGGATGAAATCAAAGGAGTATTGTTTGGGTTAAAAATTGTCTCCTTTAGCTAGTCGGAAGTGTGCCTCCTGCCAAGCATAGCACCTGTGCTATACACTGGTCAGGTCCCTGGTGTTACAATGTTGTTCATGAATCAGGTGGAAGGGGTGGGGTCGGTTACCAAAATGGAGATGATGAACTCCATCGCTTGTAAACATCTGCTCCACCATCACTGTCCGTGTTTTTATCCTCTCATTGCTCTTCATTTGTCGCGTACCAAGTGCTGGGTTAACAATGCTGGCCTCAGACATTTAAATGACAGACAAAAAGGTTTGAATTGGGAATACAATCCATAGATAGTCTATTCAAAATTATAGTCTATGTCCATATCCTGTGATATATAAATTACTGCCATTTGTCTAAATGCAGGTGCTCAACAAATACTTGACAATGTCTGTAGGATGAACAAGGGAATGCTGTTGTTATACGAGGCAATTAGACTATTCATTTTACTTCATGAAACTCTTCCTACCTGAGCTTCTATGACTCGCACCTCTGCTCATACTTTTCCCACTAATGTAACCTTTTCTTCTGAATGTCTTTTTTGCCTTTTTTCCCCTATTCCTTTCTTTTAAATATTGGCTTGTAGTAGACCATATATAGCATATAGAAAGGAGAAGGGAGCTAGAAGCTCAGAATACTCAGTCATCATAAGAGACACCTGTAACATCTCAGTACTAGAACACCTTGGTGATAAGGGCATGGGGAGGGATTCGGCTTTCCTAACATGAGTGCTCGTGAGATGAGAACAGCAGTGACTGGTTGTCTTTACACCTGTGGTGCAAGAGCCACGGAATTACCCTCTCTATAAGAAGCTGCAGGAGAAGGCAGTTTGGAAAGTGCACATTCTTTCACAGACCCACTTATGATGCTTCTAATGCCTGCATGGCGTCTGCCTGATGCCCTTCTAGAAGACTGCTGATATTTACTCTTCTACCTATCAAGACTGCTTCTCTCCCTCAAAGACTGTTTCTCTCTCCCTTTGGCTAAGGCTAACAGCCCTAAGGCACCCAGGGGTAATTGTTCTGGAGCAGGATAATGCAAAACGGTCTGCAGCTGGACCTTAGGCTGGGCCAGAAACCTGGCTAGTCCCAGGCTCGGACAAGCGGTGACCATGAAGGGACAGTGGAAGCTATCGGCATTGGAGTTTTCTTAACTTGAACTTCTTTTATTTGTTTCCCTCTTTGGGCATACTTGTTCATATTTGTGGGCTTTTGACTATGTGCTGGTACCTCCTATGTCTATTTATTACCCAGCCGAGTTTCTTTTTAGAACTTTAAAACTCTTCAACCTTTTGCAATTAAACGTATCTAAAAGGAGCTTGTTGTCTTTTCCATCAAACATCGTCTATTCCTGAGCCCTAGTCATCATGGTCACCCGTTACCCCTTTCCAGGTCATAACTGTCCTGAAATTTTTGCTTGATATCTCATTTATGACATTTTTCTTATCACTAAGAACCAACTGTGCTAGTATATAACTTATTCTAACATTTCAAGTTTATCATGGCCATGATGTCTTTGATTCACCTGGAATTGATTCAATGTAGGTATTAGAGATCTAATTTCATTCTATGCCCCATTCCTTATTTGAATAGCCAGTTCTCTTGGCACAATTTACTGGATTATTTCACTGTTACCCACCGATTGGCAATGCTGCTTCTTTGCATAGCAAGTTTAAGTGGATCTGTTTTTAAACTCGTAATTTCTAATCTATTGGTTAATTTATCTGTACTTAAGACAAAATTACATTGTTCTGTCATGTTCATATAGTATTAATATTCAGTAGAAAAAATTCCATCATTTTTTTTTCCTTTGTAAATATCTTTACTATTATTGGCTCTTTGTAATCCCAAGTAACAAGTATTAGGGCTTCTTAGGTTCCAAAACAACAATCACAAGTAAAGCAACAACAAAGTAAACATTTTAATGCTATTTTGACAGGGATTGCTATGAAACGTACAGCAGTTTTGGGAGAACTCTCATTTTCTTGCCCATGATAAACAAATTACTCTATATTTCAATGTTTTAAAATAAATATTATAATTTTATTCATAATGGTTGATGCATAATTTTTAAACCTAGAATTTTCCTAAAAATTGTATGGTGTTACATCTTCTATTCAAGGTCATGACCCCTTTGAGTAAATTTTTGGACGAGGTATGGATTTGTAAGTCTGCTACTTCTATCATTTCTATCACTTTTTGCCTTCTGTATTTTGAGGATCTGTATTTGGTGCATGTGTTAGACATTTAGGATTGCTATGTCATCTGAGTGGATTGACACTTTCAAGCCATGATGACCCTTTAGTGCCTCTCTAAGTATCTGAAAACTCTTTTTCCCTAAAGTCAAGTTTTATCTGGCATTAACAGAGACACTACTGCTATCTTTTGATTAATGTTTATGTGATGTACCTTTTTCTACACTCTTACTTCCAATATGCACATATCATGTTTAAAGTTAGTTTCTTGTTGACATCATATAATTAGGTCATGTTTTTTAATCCACTCTGTTAATACCCATCTTTTAATTGTTTTATTTAGATGATTTACATTTAATGTAATCACATACTTTTAATAATCACATGGCTTATGTCTTTCATCCAAGATGCCTCCAGTCTTCCTAATTTTTGTAGTCTCATACATTTGAAAAAGAAAAAAAAGAATTAGCTATTTTATTAACGTCATAGTTTAATTTGTCTTCCTTTTTAAAAAGCAATGCACACAGAGCCCGGTAGGGTATAATGAACGTTCTAGCTTGTTATGCTTGGCATATGAGCAAACAAATGAATCAGTCAATCTTTTATCTTTTGTTCCCAATCTTTCCAAATGTAAATATAAAACTTGGTCTTAAACCTACAGTGATGACTCAGAGATAATTAACAATCCATATGGCCTGCTGCGAACATTTCGGTCTATGCTCTGGTAAGTGACAGGATTATACACTGTTGCAGACTTTCAAAGTGAAATAAGACCTAACAAGATCACATCTATGGTGCATATTGCAAGGGTACATGTCCTAACACAATAATTAAGTAAATGAGGTGAGGGATATATTAACTAGCACGATGTAAGCATTCCAAATCGTATATGAAATCAGCACATTGTACCCCCTAAATGCATTAACGTATATATGAGCTACCTCTTTATGATTTAATAATAAAAGAAAAAGACCTAGCAAGAAAAGGGGATGGATAGAGAATATTAGATGTTAAGCTCCATCAAAACAAAGACTGAATCTTTTGTTTACGTTATATACTTACTGCATAGCATAATGTGGATATAAGATCTTTGATTAATATTTGTCAAATGAATGAACAAATGAAGTAGAAAATAATTTAGTAGTCCCCAGCTCAAGAACAGTTCTCCTTCCCATTAGACTACCCTTTCTTGTATCTTCTCCTATCTACACCCAATCCCCATACCCCCAGACACAGTTTCAAGTCCAATTCTTTCACAGCACTTTCTGGATTCTCTCCCAAATGGAAACAGTGGCACCTTTTCCTGAAATCTGACAGTTCTTCATCATGCTATTGACCACGTTCTACCTCTTGGTGGAGGTTTTTGATTCACATGTTTTGTTATAATCAAAACTCACGTGTGGTATCACAATGACTGTGTTTTCAGGAACATGCCATTATATACGTTTTTGAAAGTATCAGCCAATAATCTTCAAGCCCTCTTTATTTCTTAAAAGAGACATCTATGTCTCTGATTTTTGTCACCACAGTCCCTGGTACAGTGCTTTCTTTGACCCAGAGGCTCTTGTTGAATGTGTGATGTGGGAAAGTGTGATGGCAGGAGGTAGGCGTTGTTCTCCTCTGGGGGTTACTCCATGAAGTCAGAGAAAGGCTGTCAGGGTTAAAAGGTGACCCGTTAGGCTTCACTGCAGAAGAACAGATGGGCAGAAAAAGATCTAGAACCAAAACTCATGTGTGGTATCACAATGACTGTGTCTTCAGGAAGATGGTGTTATATGCATTTTTGACAGCAACAGCCAGTATCTTCTGAACAAAAACTCAGCTATTGTTTTAAGTTTGTCAGGAGCATTGGTTTGCTGTCTAATTCAGTAGTACAACTGGGTTAACATAGTCTAAAAGTCAATGAGCAAGAGCAGAAAGTTCTTGAAACTCTTAAAAAGAGCATGCTAAAGAGTATCAACCAAACCAAAATCTTGATTTAAAAGTATCTTCCATCTCAAAAGCTACCCACGTAAGAACCACCACTACCTACATGTTCTAGCATCATCATTTTTGTTCCTTTACTCTTTTTAAGTTCTTTAAAGTATCAGTTTACAGCATGTTATTTTTTGAAGGTGGTTCTCACGGAGATCTTAAACACAGAAAAATACATTAAACATCTTAAACACAGACTCTGCTTTCACTCAGAAAGAAAGCGCTCAGTTAAGGAACCTCTACCCCAAGAAATGACCTACCATAAGTCCTGAAAACCAAAAGAGATGCGTGATACTCTATCAAGCTAGTGTTTGGGTCTTTATATTTTATTAAATAACAAAACAGTATGCATGTGTTGTCTGAAGGAATCCAAGAAGATGTGTAGAAATTGGGCAAGGAAGTAACCCTTCCATTAGAGGAAATGGGGAGAAGGAAGGCCCCCAGCTGACACAGAGTAAGATGTGTGGAGAGACCTGGGGCTAAATTCAAAGGTGAGAGGATATAAATTAAGAAATGAAGTGACAGTCATGCATTCAGGGCCTTAGACACAGTGTGCTTTTATTATCTTTATTCAGGATAAATTATGAATGGTATTTCCTGTTAATCCCTTCATAACTATTTATGTTCTAGGTCTTGAAGATACAGCAGTGGGCAAGACACAGTGCCATCCCTCAAAGTCTTCTACTCTAGAAAGGGGTGCAGAAAATGGATAGCAATTGTCATAAATGTTTTTACCTTTGTCTGTAGCAGGGAAGCCTGGTACCATATTAAGGTATTTTAGGTTGCTCATTCTTGGTGCAGTTTGGAGGTTGGCTACAGGCTAGCAGAACATGAGACATGACCTTATTTCAGAAAAAAATGTCTAGTGGACATTTAGGCAGTATTTTAAAATCTGGGTCCCTTTTTAGCTGTAAGGGAGACTGGCAGGTGTTTAAACAATTTAGCGCCTAACGGGGAATTACTTATTGATGTAACCCAGGAAATCCATAGAAGTTTCTCAAGGTTGTGTGTTGTTTGTTAAGAGAGAAATAAGAATGAGAGCTGTGAGTGTATATCTCCCTTAGTATTTATCGGGGTGTGGTAATCACCTGATCACACATTCCAGGTTCGAAGGACTGTGAGCACAGGAGGACTCTGAGCAGAATCCTGAGCAGAGGACCTGGCACATCAGAGAGAGATTTTTTTTCAAAGCATCATTTCAGGACCACCTGAGGAGCTTGTAAAAATTCCGATTCCTGGAGCACTGCCCCAGACACCTTGAATCAGGTTTTTATTAGTAGGTCTAAGGAATTTGCCTTTTAAATACAGTTCTCAAAACACTCTCATGTACGCTAACATCTGAGAAGCATTTTGATAAAGACTCAGTATAATGTTGGTTGTTGGACCGATACTCAGGAACTTGTCCTTTTTGAGTGGAGAAGATGTCTTCTAATAAATTCAGGTTTAACTGGCATTATATTTGACCTTAAAAAGCACCACGATCTATTTTCGTTCTTTTCATATTTTTGGAAACACTATCCTCAATGTCAGAAACACAAGCAAAAAGAAGATATAAATGTCAATACACAGAAATGTATCTAGAAAACCGTCTGTGACACCCTTACCTCAGTATATTACAGCAGGGCATGATGGAAGAACAAGAAATCCACATTAACCCCAGCCAGGCAGCTGAAAGTCATCGCTATGGCAACTTCTCATACAAAATATAAATGAATGGGCTTGGTAAAGATGCTCAGGTAAGAAGAGGCCACCATGTGCCACAATCCTCATATTTATTAATTTGTTTAATTTTCACAACAGCCTTGTGAAGTAGACAATGTTATTCCCAGTTGGTAGACAGAAAATTGAGACATCATCAAGCAATTTGCCTAGAGAAGGTCTCTCTGTTTGTTCCTGTTTGTTGACTAAGTTTTCATCATTTTCCCTTTCTTCTCTGTGTTTGAAAAGTTGTCAGCAATAACCAAAACAGAGGTTGAAAGATTTCTGTCTCAGTAGGGGTTGATGGTTAGTAGCTAATTTGATGCTAGCCTTTTCCGGTAGAATTCTTCAGTACTTTAATTGTGTACTAACTTCTCATCTCTAAGCACAGAAAGTAACGTCTGGGAAACCACAGGTGTCAACTGACACTTTAGAGTTCTCATATTTCCTTTGGGATTATGTTTAGTGGGTCTACCTTTAGCATCTCTCTGCATGGTAAGACGTGGAATATTTTATGAGAAATGCTTCTGTAAGAGACAACACCAATGGGAGAAAAGTTAGATATGATTCTACATTCCAGGGTGAAAACATAGAAACAGTGAGTAGCAGCCAGTGATGACCTATTTTTCTCAGAGAGGGCAAGTTCAGGGTTCTCATTAGACTCTAACACTTTGTTATGCTTGGGTAAGACATGTTTGAAACCAGCTAAGGCATTTGCATTTCTTCATATATATATTCCCAAAGTTTTAGGTCTTTACGTGACAACATTTTAAAAAGATATTTAATATAATAATCTAGAGAAAAGAACATTAGATTTAAACGCTATTCTCTGATAATATGAGACAAACATGGGAGACTATGCTTTTTCCCTGAAACTGTCCCCTAAACTGTAAAATACCAGCAGTGGGCTCATATTTGAAGGTCCTCTAGTTCTTTTTTGCCAAACTTTGTTCAGTGAGTATGCAGGTCTATCATTAGTGCAAAAATACCTAACTTTTTTTTTTTTTTTTTTTGCAGTTTTTGGCTGGGGCTGGGTTTGAACCTGCCACCTCCAGTATACGGGGCCAGCACTCTAGTCCTTTGAGCCACAGGCACCGCCCCTAACTTTTTTCTTAATCTTTGATTCAAGTCTGTTTGATGTAATAAACCTACACTTGGCATCAGAAGTACCCTGTCGGGGAGTCAATATACAAGTCAAATTGGGGATACTACACTTCAATTTGACTCATTTCAACATTTCACCCTGATTTCACATCTGTCTCACCTATGAAGGCTGTCTATGGTTTTTAACACAGTAATGTGAATTACCGAACCATTTCTGGATGCCCACTCTGTGGGCTAGCCTGGGGTTGCCAGGGGCAGATCTAGTTTTAACTCTATTACAGATTAATTAAAACCTGTTAATCAAGCCTTATAGTGACTCCTTTCACTCAAAAATGCCTTGGTTTAAATAATAAATTATACGATTGCCCTATTCTTCCTAACACCTTTTTAAAGTATATATTGGTCTCCCAGTACCACAACTAAAGAAATGATAGTTGGCTTTGAGAGACTAACCAACTTTCTTAAACTAGAAAGTGGTGAAGCCAGGAGAAAACTCAGTTCTGTTTGATGTCAGAAACCTGTGTTCCAGCCACTACCTTCAAGGACTCCTTTCCCTATATATGCTGGGAAAAAATTACTTATAATTCAATGCTGAGATGGGTATTACATTCTTATTTATTTATTTCTAAGTGTGAATAACCTTCCTTCCTAGGACACTTTTCCTTACATTAAACTCAAATTCATCTTATTACAAATTCAAGTGATTCCTTTGGCTCTGTCCCAGCAGAACTAGACACCAGCTGGTCACGAGGATTTTATCTTTGTTCAAGGTGCATTTATCCCTCATGCCTCTGTAAGTGGAAAACTTTGACTGAGGAGAACAAAGCACAGCGGCTTCTCAGGATGCTGTGCCTCTTCTGCTTATGCACCTGCTCCAGGACGGTATGACGTCTGGGGCAATGTCGAGGCTTATGGTAGTGAGCCAAGGTAGTGTTCATAAAGCAAATGACATGGTAAACAAGGCCTTGATTATCCTGAGAAGAAAAAGAAAATCTTTTGTAAAGAGTAGGGATTCTGTAGACTTTGAACACATGGCCTGGACAACCCTGATCACTGCCCTAAAGGTGGGCAGATCTAGAGCAAAGGGGAATGATTAAGAAGTAAACGTGGTGATAGTGGTTAAAATGATGATGTTATTAAGTTAGAACACTATGTATCAACATCCCTATTGTCTAGAAAAGAGATTCATTGAGTTTTGACTTCCTTGCTCAATGCTACGCAGAAATAAATAGGCGAGGTCTTGAACTCAGGATTTCTAACTAAATAGTGCTCCCATTCAGGGTTGTGCCTAGGGCTCAAAGGAGTAGGGCGCTGGCCCCATATGCCAGAGGTGGTGGGTTCAAACCCAGCCCTGGTCAAGAACTGAAAAAAAAAAAAATCTCCCATTCATTCTGCTTTCCTTCATCAATCCACCTTCTCATTCATCAGTTTATTCATATTGATAATTGTTATCAAATATTTGAGTACCTACTTTGGCTAGGCCAGTGCCTCCCAAATTTTAATGCCTATTTGAAATATCTTGGGATCTTTTAAAACTACTTATTCTTTCCAGACTGCCAACCTAGCTGTTCTGATTTAATTGGCATGGGCTGTGATGATGTGGGCATCAAAATTGTTTCAAAAAGCTCCCCAGATGATTCTAATACTCCTCTGTAATAACATTAGGAATTCACTGTGTTGGCCCTTCTTTAGGAGCTAGCAATAAAAGATGACCCAGGAAAAGTGACACCCTTAAAAACTGTAAGAAAACACAAGATTGGAAGCTCAGCCTTCTGCCTACAAGTAGACAGAGAAAACCTTTAAGCACAGGGTCCAACATTTGCAACATTCAGGGCATATGTAAAAGAAGTAGCTACATTTTATAGTCCCTTAGAATGTCTGGTTTTGTTTTTTTTTTTTTTTTCAGAGAGGTTTGGGGAAAAACATGGCAAAATGAAAAAAAAAATGTCCGGAGTGCCTTATACTCATGTGAAGTCCAAAATATAAATATATGTCCCTTCTCCGTTCAAAACACAAAATAATAGATGTGAATAAATTGCAACTGAATTCGCACCTCCCAACAGCGGCTCTCCGAGGGTAATTTAGGCTTCTTTTTATGTTGGGCTGCAGACTTTGATGTGATGAGAGGATTTCAGAATTCACTTTAGAGGATTCTTCTTTTAACCATTCACATGGTTAAATGATCAGAGATCACATTTGATTTTATGTGAAAAATCTCGGTTAATGCGATACAAAGTAGGCACGCTTGAATCCTAAGGGGAACCAGACAGTGACGGGTTTCCTTAGCAGAGCGCGGCGCTGGGCGTGAAGCTGGGCTGTGCTGGCAGGCGGCTGCCTGAGCAGCTCCAGGTGCTTCTCCTCGGGAGAGCCCCCAAAGTCAAGGCGCATTAGCAACGAGGCTTCAGTTTCTGTCTTACTGAACCCTAAGGATCTTTAGACTCAGGGATGTTTCTGGAAGAGCAATATCAAGGCATCACCCAAGCGTAGTACAAGACAAGGAAAATAAAGATTCTCCTTTTTGAACTTGGCTGAAACTTGAACACGTTTGCTCTGAAAAGAATGCATTAGACATTGGGGGCAGTTGCTCCATGGCAGGGGCTGCAGGCAATAACTCAGAGGCAGAACAGGTATTTAGATATAATCTGCGTGTCCAGTAGCATTTGTTTTCACACATGTCAGCACATAGATGTTAATGTGGCCTGTGAGGCCGTGGGATTGAAAAGAATATGAAGAGATCCCAGGGCTTTCCATTTCCCGTCTCAGCTGGGGCTGTGCTAGCCGGCTGCTAGGTCTCCTCATGACAGATCTGCTCTTCCCTCCCCTGGAATCAGGGTCTGAGCAGAGGCCAGCGGGCAGATGCTGAGTGCAGCTGGGAGTGACCAGACATGCGCCGTGACTCTGAGGGACACACCATGGCCAGGCAGGGATGTGGGACTCTGAGCCCCGCGTGGAAGGAGCAGCAGGGCAGCTTGGCTTTCCTTGTTTTCTGTCTTTATCATTTTTCTTTCTTCTTCATCCTTTTCCTGTCTATTCTTTACAGAACTTGAATTTCTTGTAGTCTTGCATTATAGAAGAAATATCTACTGCATGCCTGCCACATTTATGCACATCATCTCATTTAACTCCACCTGTCAGAGACAATTATTATCACCTGCTCAGCCCAAATCCAAGCTATTTCCCCGATGCTTCTTGCAGCTGGTTCCATGTCTACATCTAGAGCGAGGTGATGCCTTGCCTATGTGCCCCACTGGCTTGTGTTCATGTGCTTCTTGGGGGAAGAGCCAGCGTTTTCCTTTGAAGTGTTGCTGCTTAGTTCAACAGTTTCTCATAATGGTAGGTGCTGCATGTCGTTAGAAATGCATTGCCTAGTGTTTGCCGAGGAGAAATGTTAATTGGGTAGTCTACACAAGGTTCCACGCAATTATAAATTGCTCAAGCTGGGAGTCTAACCACAAAGCTCCAACTTTAGGTCCCAGGGCTCTTCCTGCTCTTGCATACTCTCTTTTGATGAAAATAAAATCCCAAATAAGATGTCACCGCACATCTTCACAACTTGCAATTGAGAGAGCTGTCCAGACTTTGTCTTCTAATTACAGGCATCAAATGGAAGTTATGAGTTAACATTTGTCTGTTACAGAACTGTGAAATTAGATGGTTCTCAGGGAAAGCTTGTGAAAAAATAGTAAAGATTTCTCCTCAATATTTTGGTTTAGGTTCAAGAGATATAAGGCATGCTAACTCTTTCAAACTTAAAAGAGAGACAAAGTACAAAATGTTTTGGTTAAGTTCACATTCTAAAAAATAATAATAATTGAACTATGTGCATCTGGGCTTACAGGGAGTGTCAGTGCCCTGTCATCTTGTTACTTTAAGGCTTTTGTAACTTACGTGATACCAAAGTCAAAATTAAAGGTCAATGCTAAAGGTCAAAATGGCCCAGAAAATTTTCACAGTCCAATTATAATGCTAAAAGGTGAGCTGCCTAGGACATCTGAAATTCAACTCATGGATCTACTCACACTATTTTGGTGAATACAAGAAGCACCAAAATATCAGTACCATTAAGTGAAGTGAAAAGCAATTTCAGGCAAATATGTATTTTGAGTCTGAATTATTTAGATAATATCTTCAATTATCTATAGTAATTCCCCTGCATAGATAGAGATACTGCTCTGTGAAGATTGATGCCTCTGTTTGCACTGTAATAGGAAAGTTAGGATATATATATATATAAATACACATACAAACAAATATATATATATATACACACACACATATATAGAATCTAAGTAGGAAAAAAGTCATAATGGGAAACAAGCAACCTATAAATAATTTTTGATATTGAATATGCTGAATTAAGGAATAAAAATTTAGTAGAGACAGGGTTAGCATGAGGCATGACTTTTCAGCTGCTTGTACATCTGTTATTTCATTAGAACAAGAGAAGCAGGAATTAAGAACAATTGAAACCATTCTAGCCAAAATGATGTGGGTAATTAGTGAAATCCACACTTGTCTGAAATGCATGATTTCAGGGGCTATTGAAATTCAATCTTTAAAACACGTTAGTACAGTTTGACTATTTTCTACAGAAATTTGGGGCAATCTTAATGTGGTGGGGTCTCAGTGGTGGCAGCAGCTTGAGTACACATGGAAAATAGAGAATGCAGAGCAGGAAGGACACGGTCCTGCAATCCTGGGCTTTCAATATGTCCCATCAGCTGGTCTGGCAATTCCATAGCCACTTACCTTCCCCATCCTAATGCCTCTTTCTGCTGGTCATTTTAATTGGATTCCATCCATTTAAGAGTAGTGAGGGATGGCGTAGGCACACAGCGACTATGTATTTACTACCTGCAACATGGAGGTACTATACTGGTGCTCTCGGTGATCAAAAAGTTCTTCATTATTATGTGATAACATCTTAGATGGGGTTTGGCTACAGAACAAAATAGATGCAAAAAAGTTTAGGGAAGAGTGTTGTTGGCAAGAGTGTGATTAAGCTGATAGATTGGAACTGAAGCTGAATATATTGGCAAACAAAGAAAGGAAGCTGTGGATTGGAATACAATCTGGAGCTCAAAGGGATGGGAGTTTGCAAGTTCATCACACTGAGAGCAGTTGAACAAGAAAACCAAAAGCAACTCCAGGCACAGAATGATAGTTTAGTTGGAGAAGTTATGAGTGACGATGGTTTCATGGTGTGGTCTAGGATTAGATGGTGAAAATAGAATGAAGGAAAAGATCATCAGAATTGAGGAAGTCATGGTACAGAGAGAGCATTATTGTCCAAGGGGCTGGCAAAGTTAAGCTGAAGAGTGTATGGTGCATGTTGTCTATAAAACGTGGAGGTTTTGCACCTCCAAACTTCCAAAAAGGAGCTCTGAGTATCACCCATATGGCTCAAAAACTCTAACATTATCTTCCTAGGAATACTTTCACTAAAATCAGTGCTAAAGAATACAACCTATTACTATATATATGTTAATTATGACAATCCTTGTTCTGAAATTCTAACATATGCAAAGAGAAAATGTACAGAAAATAATGTCCTCAAAGAAGTGTTTTTAAAGGCAGTCGTTCCCTTTTTTTGTAAATGCTTTATTTCGATAGACTTTCAATATAATTTTAAAAATTCACATTATACTGTGAAAGTATTAAATGATGTCACTAATAGTAAATTTTTTTGCCTGGGTTGTATTACAATAAAAAAATCCTCCCTAACCTGCCCCAAGTAAATCATTTTGTTTCTACAGCCCAGAAATTCTGATTAGCTTGATATAAATACCAATTTATTTCTGTTGTTATTATTTGACATTCAATTTTAGCATATTAAATGAGTAAGGGAAAAGAGGAGTTCGGCTTTCTTTTAAATTTAGTTCAAGTCAGTACATATTGATTGAACTTCTAGTAGATTCTAGGAATAGTACTAAGCCTTGCATGGGAGGCCACAGCAACCACCAAATAGTCCCTGTCTCCTCCCTAGGACCCATAGTCTAATAATAAACAAAGGGACATCAGTAAACATATCTCTTATGAAGCATGCCATGGTTAATTGATTACATCATGGGCTCTAACAATTTGTTTTGGTGGAGGGAGAAGGCAGAGACTGAAATGATCTTGGTCCTTATTCCCAGAGCATTTTTGAAGAGGAAGTTAAACAATGCTAATTTAAATTTCCCATCTAAATAAATTAGTTGAGTCATAAGAAACTAGATAGCCACTACTTAGAGAGCCAATGAATTGCAGAGAATTTTAGACAAAGTTTTTGTCACACAATCCCCATTTTTTCAGTTTAGGTGTAACAGTATTTAAAGAAATTAGAGACAGTTTCTAGAATCAGAACAAGGTCAAACATATTACAACATCCTTTCCCCCCACACTCTCCAAATTTCAAATGGACTCAGCCTCAGGGTTCCTTATTGCCTAATTCAGATAAATCTTTGTCTTCTTGTTTCCCTACAATCAAAATCAAAGTGAAATGAACTTCCTATGCTCACTGTTGCCTTTTCACCTGATCTTGAAGCCTTTGTCCCTTTACTTTCAATGAAACAGAGCTTCTACTCCGAAGGAAATTAAAAAGCATTGAATGTTCTGATCCACAGATCTATATCTATTTCTTGTGCCAATACCATGGTGTTTTGGTTACTAAAGTCTTGTAGTATAGCTTGAAGTCTGGAAAAGTGACGCATCCTCCTTCATTCTTATTGCATAAGGTTGCCTTGGCTATTTGGAGTCTTTTCTGGTTCCATATGAGGTGTAAGATGATTTTTTTCTAGATTGTCAAAAAATGGCATTGGATAGATCAGAACAGAGAAACCAGACGTGAAATCATTCTCATATTCCCATCTTATTTTTGACTAAACTTAAAAACATACACTGAGGGCAGCGCCTATGGCTCAAGGAGTAAGGGTGCAGGCCCCATATATTGGAGGTGGCGGGTTCAAACCCCACCTCGGCCCAAAACTGCAACAAACAAACAAAAAATACACTGGGTAGGCTAATGCCCCCAGCTTTGATTTTATTACTAAGAATTACCTTGGCTATATGGCTTTTTTTTTTCTGGTTCCTTACAAAATGAAGAATGAGTTTTTCTAAATCTTGAAAGTATGACATTGGTATTTTAATGGGGATTGCACTGAATCTGTAGATTGCTTTGGAAAGTACAGAGATTTCAACAATGTTGATTCTTCCCAGCCATAAGCATGGCATGTGCTTTCATTTGTTAATATCTTCTGCTATTTTTTTCCTTAGGGTTTCATAATTTTCTTTAGAGAATCTTTCACCTCTTTTGTTAGATATATTCCTATATTGAAGGGTATTTCATTTTCTTTGAAGCTACTGTAAAGGGAATCGTGTCCTTGATTAGCTTCTCATCTTGGTTCTTATTGGCATATACAAAGGCTTCTGATTTATGGACATTGATTTTATATCCTGAGACATTATCAGACTTTAGGCTATACTGCAAGGCCATTGGGATCAAAACAGCATGGTATTGGCACAAAAATAGAGACATAGACATCTAGAACTGAATAGAAAAGCATGAAATGAAACAAACATCTTACAGCCACCTAAATCTTTTATAAACCAACCAAGAACACAAGGGGAAAGAATCTATTCAATAAATGATGCTGGGAGAACTGGACCCTCACCTTTCTCCACTCACTAAAATTGATTCATGATAGATAAAAGATCTAAATCTAAGGCATGAAACAATAAAGATCCTTGAAAAAAGTATGGGGAAAATACTTTCAAAATACTGGGAAAAGATTTTATGAGAAGACTTCAGTGGCAATTGCAACAACAACAAAAATAAACCAATGAGACTTAATTAAACTGAATAGCTTCTGTACAGTTAAGGAGACAACCACCAAAGCAAATAGACAACCTACACAATGGGAAAGGATATTTGCCTGTTATGAATTGGAAAAAAAAGCTTGATAACTAGGATCTACAGAGAACCCAAATTAATCAACATGAAAAAAGCCAACAATCCCTTATATCAATGAGCAGGAGAGATGAATAGAACCTTCTCTAAAGAAGATAGATGAATGGCTAACAAGCATATGAAAAAATGCTCATCATCCCTAATCCTCAGAGAAATGCATATCAAAAATGCACCCTAAAATATCACTTAAATCCAGTGAGAATGGCCCATATCACAAAATCTCAAAGCTGCAGATGCTTGTGTGGATGTGGAGAGAGGGGAACACTTTTACACTGCTGGTGGGACTGCAAACTAATACCTTTTTGGAAGGAAGTATGGAGAATCCTCAAGGAACTCAAACTAGGCCTCCCATTTGATCCTGTAATCCCAATACTGGCCATCTACCCAGAAGAAAAAAAATCACATTATCATAAGACATTTGCACTAGACTCTTTATCCCACTTTAGTTTACAGTTGCCAAACTGCAGAAACAACCTACATACCCACCAACCCAGGAATGGACTAACAAGCTGTGATATGCATGTACCATGGAATACTATTCAGCTGTTAAAAAAGATAGAGACTTTACATCTTTTGTATTAACCTGGATGGAGTTGAAACACATTATTCTTAGTAAAGCATCATAAGAATGGAGAAGCAAGAATCCAATGTATGCAATTCTGATATGAGGACAATTGATGACCTAGTACGTGGTGGGGGCTGGGAGAATGGAGGAGCAGAGAGAGGGAAGGAGGGAGGGGGATGGGGTTAACAATGTGTGACACACCTCTTGGAGGTGGGACATAATTATAAGAGGGACTTCCCCTAACAAATGCAATTAGTGTAACCTGGTTCTCTGTACCCTCAATGAATCCCCAACAATAAAAAAAATTGCACTGGGGAAAAGAATACCCATTCAAGAAATGGTGTTGGGAAAATTGGATAGCCACATCTAAAACACTGAAACAGGATCCACACCTCCTAGCACTCACAAACATTAACTCACAAGGGGTAGAAGACTTAAACTGAAGGCAGAAAACTCTAAGTATACTACAGGAAAATGTTGGAAAGCCTTTTAAAAGTATTGACTTAAGCAAAGAATTCAGGAACAAGACCCCAAAAGCAATCACCATAAGGACTAAAATAAATAAATGGGACCTGATAAAATTAAAAAGCTCTGCACAGCCAAGGACACAATCAAAGGAGCAAATAGGCAACCCACAGCATGGGAGAAAATATTTGCATGCTATACATCTGATAAAGGACTGATAACTAGACTCTGAAGAACTCAAGCAAATCAGCAAGAAACAATCAAAAACTGCCATTAAAATAAAGGCAAAAGACATGAACAGAAACTTTTCAAATGAAGATATATACTGGCCAACAAACTCATGGAAAAATGCTCAATGTCTCTAATCATTAAGGAAAAGGAAATGAAAGCCACAATGAGATATCACTTAACTCCAATGAGAATGGCTTGTATCAAAAGGTCCCAAAATAACAGATGCTGGCTTGGATATGGACAGAAAGCATTTTTTATACATTGTAGGTGGGACTCAAACTAGTACAACCTCTATGGAAAATTGTATAGAATATTATAGTTAAAGAAAACAATGATTACTCCCTCTTTCCTTGGCACAATGGAGGTATGCTGTCCCCAAGTAGTTATGCCATTTTCTCCCATTCCATACAATTAGTAAAGAGTTATTTGCATCCAAGTAGAAACATGTCCAGATTTGGATAAGAGTCTGAGCTTCTGTCTGTGTAGTGAGGGTTGTTGTGAGAATTGTGTATGATCCTGCAGGGGACTAACCACGTGTGGGGCCCTCCACATTTTCTCTTTCTTCTCAATGGTAGCTTGGGTTTTCCAAGATCACAGGAATGGAACCAGAATGTCCCTAGTCTTGAGAGGCTGTCTTGTATTCTTCGTCTCGTTCAAACTTTGGTTAACCCTTTCAGGCCACTAGGTTACCATTTAATGGAAAGCTTTTGAAATAAGAGGCCCAAGAGCTATCACATAAACTATGATAAAAAAAAAAAGACAACTTATTTCAAATTACTATAAACATGCACTTTGGAGTAGGGATGTGATCTGGAAATGGTCTAGATGACAAGTTCAATAGTAACTAGCCACTCTGACAACCTACTTCCCAAAGTAGAGTGCTTTTGGAGAATAGAGCAGAATTTGAACAGTTTATCATTTTTATAATCCTTTTTAATTAACCACTCTGATAACCTAGACCCTGAAGTAGAGTGCTTTTGGGGAATAGAGCAGAATTCGATCAGTTTATCATTTTTATAATCCTTTTAGATAAATTCCAATTAATCCTAACATCAAACCAAGTTTGTCCATCAATGTGCATGTGATACTCTCATCTTGTAGCCAACTTCTCACCTTCTTAACTTTACAAATACTAAATTCCTTTCTCCCCATATTTCTTTTCTCATTTTGCATATTATGTAACAGACAAAAATATAATGCAGGTATTATAAAGTTTTCCTAAGTGTTCAGTAAATTCTCACAGTAAACGTAAGTTGTTTACTGTGTATTTGTATGCATTCCTTTACCTAAGATAGATACATGAGCACAGTTCTCCTTTGAATAATTGCCTATTTCTTGGCACTCCCCAGGTTTCCTCTCCTTCTCTCTCCCTTCATCCCTAAGGTTTTGTTGCAGCCCAAGGTCAGTGAAAAATTCCCCAGAACTCTCTGGGGTTCTCCAAATAACAGCACATGGCTGAGCAGAGAGGTCCATGTTGCCCCCCCCGAGTCTTGCCCTCTGGCCCAGAACCTGGTCATGAGTCCTCTGAGCCTACGTGCTGTTGTTCCTCTGCTGTGGAAACTCTCCTCTCTGAATTTCTTCCTTTTCTTTCTTTCTTTCTTTTTTTTTGCAGTTTTTGGCCAGGGCCAAGTTTGAGCCTGCCACCTCCAGTATATGGAGCCAGTGCCTACTCCTTTGAGCCACAGGTGCCGCCTTCTCTGGATTTCTTTACCTCTCAGGAAATTGCTTTGTTTGCAAAGAAGGCTACAGAGGCTGGAGTTCTAGATTTTTTCTCTGAAAAACACTGTTCTTAATTTGTCTTCATGATGAAGGATGATCATATAAATTGTCATCACAATTCTTTTATCACTGAGGCTTTGGGGACAGAGGGCATGGTGCTTGAGAACAGGTTTACAGTTAGAAAGAGCAGCACACCATAGTTAAGAGTTTAGAAACGGTGTGTGAATCCTGTGTTTATTATTGTGGAACATATCTAAGCTTCATTTCCCTAACAGTAAAACACAATAAATGAGATTGTTGAGAATATATTGAAGTGATTAATATATGTGAATGCCTATCATAAAAGGTAGTTTTATTATTGGAAAATATTACTGCTATATCATAATAGGCATTTCTGAAAAGCCTTGAAACTAGTTTCCTATCTCCTACAAGCCTGTAATTCACCTTATACAAATACATGCTATAGAAGAATAAACTGCATTTCAAATGATGCATCAGGATGAGAAATCTACAAGCCAATCTCACAGTGTCAAGAATTTGGGGGAAAGAAGGTAGAGGATTACAACCCCCTTTCCTACTCTTCATTTATTTTTTTCTTTAGAACCTTTCTTAATTTCCTCACTGTGCTTATACTATCAAATTTTAGAAGTGATTTAGTTCTAAGTTTCCTCCAAGAGAAAGCTCCTTCCCCATCTGTTTCAAATAACTTAGGAAATTTGAGATGTGTGTACTATCAGATTGTTTGCATTATTATTATTATTATTGAGACAGAATCTCACTACGTCACCCTGGGTAGAGTGCTGTGGCATCAGAGCTCACAGCAACTTCAAACTCCTGGGCTTAAGTGTTTCTCCTGCCTCAGCCTCCCAAGTAGCTGGGACCACAGGCGCCTGCCACAACGCCGGCTATTTTTGGGTGCAGTTGTCATTGTTGTTTGGCAGGCCTGGATTCGAACATGCCAGCTTCGGAGTATGTGGCTGGTGCCCTAGCTGCTTGAGCTACAATAACCTCTAACACTGATGACAGCTATATTCCTAGATCCCTGCTTGTATAGTTTTAGAAAAACAAGCATCTACCTAATATCTGACACTGCTAGGCATTCTGCTGATGTAAGGAATATAATTTTCCACTCTAACAACTTTAATGAGGATATCAGGCAAATACATAGACAAATCATTATCTGAGAAACAGAAGATGCAAAACAAATGTAAAGATATGAATTTGCTAACAATTTTCAGATATTACTATTATCAAACGCTTGTAATATGTAGATAAATTATTTTTTTTATATATTCATTATCTCATTATAAAGTTATGATTTCTTTCAAGTGCATTATTTGAAATTATTTTATTTTCAAGTGTGTGGATGCATGAATGTGCTTGAGTGTGTTCTTAACTATAGTCCTTGTTTCTTGCAAAGCACACGCTTGATTGGGTAATCATGTCGAGAAAAATATGATTCCCTCAGTTGCAATGTGTACTCCACCAAACTTAGTAACAGTCACCTGCCTCAAGAAGCAGGCAGACCTATAAGATGCTGACTGTCCCATTTAAATGTTGCAGCGTTCATCAGATAACTGGCTGCATAAAAGAATACTGCATTATTAAAGAGAAGAGAGGAATAGATTGGAGCAAATGCCAAGGTTTTTAGTGACTTTTTTCCCCTTCAGACATAAAATAGAATCACAGAGGTGAGCCTCTGCTCTAATTAATTCTTTCCTTGGTTAGAATGTCAGCCTTCTCTTCTCCACGGCCCTCATCTGAACCACCTGAAGGGAATAACTAATCAGAGTTATCTGCCATCCTTTGTACATGATAAAATTCAGACTGCTTAGAAATCAAAGGTGGCAAGTTATGCCCACCTGAAAAGAAATCATGGGAGAGAATATTTATGTAGTTCTCTCTATTGCATTTTTCCCTCTCATTGGCTTACAGAGGTCAAGAAGTTGTCCTGTTTTTAAGACAGTTAGGGTAGGGTCCATTTAAATGACCCTAAGGGTTTTGGCTTTTCCCAGCAATGCTTGGGAAGCACAAATTAGATACACCAGCAGGGGGCGAGCATTAGCCACGAGAAAGGTTCAGATTTACTTTACCATTTACAGAGGCAAACACACTTCCCCACATGCACTGATACGCTTATACTTAATTATTTTGGGGACCTTATTTTATCATTATGTAATTATTTCCCCTGTTATATGAAGAGTCTCAACTGACTGCTGTCTTCATTGTTTACCAAAATTATACCCAGACTATTGTGATAAAAACTTTCAGATATGGGGAAGATAGCCTGACGTAACGGGGTACACCAAGCACTGAATTAAATCAAGCCTCCCTGGGTTGGAATCCTTGGAAGCTGTGTGACCTGAAGCACATTTCCTAATGTTACCGGAATTTCTTTCTTCAGGAGGTCCTTGGTCTCCTAGAGTCTAAGAGTGAACCCACCAACCACAGATCCACGCGTGGTAAGACAGGATTTGTTACATAGAAAATAATACAGGAAAGGCCCCAGAGCTCCCAGCAGAGGGAAAGACCAAAGTCAGAAAATCTCGGCCTGGGCCCTTTGTCCAGGGGTATATATTGTAGCCTGGGTCCTTTGTAGTTACATTGGGTCAGGACTTGGTAACAACGGAATGGATATAGTCCCGTGGGCTCTGGACAAAATGTTCAGGTGCTCTGTTTATGAAATTGTCCAGGCCTCAGAAACTTACAGGAAATTGCTCAGACTTAGGAAACTTAACATGAAATTGTCCAGGCCTAGGAAACAGAGGGTGGGGGTGTCCCTGTTCAGCCTGCATCCCTGTCACTCTCAGCTTCAAAAGCTGTGCGCCACTGGGGGGCAGTCCCATACCTGTACTGTACTCTGAATCAAGGGGGAAGAAGTAAGTGTCTTGGCCAGTAGCGCAGGCTGTGCCCTGGTGTCCCCCAACTTCCTAGGGACCCGAGGGCTCGCTGGGCTTGTCCCTCTCTGCTGCACTTGGTTCTCCAGCCCTCAACTCCTGTGTCCGCTGCACCAACACCCCCCGTGGTGACGCAGAAGGCGAGGCAGGTCCTCCCAGGCAGCCGGGTGAGGCCCTAGCTGGGGTGCCACCCGCCCTCACCGTATCACTAACTTCTCTGAGTCTGTTTACTCATTAGTAAAACAGAGACGAGGAGAGTACTTACTTGAGAGTCTTGTTGCAATACCTCTGTGAGACAGTGCATGGAAAGGATTTAGCTCAGTATCAGCGTCGTGCTGAAGTCCTGGTAACTATTACACATCGTTAGCTCTTAGTACAAATCCTAAAAAACAATCATCATACCTGTTAGAGAAGCCCCGCTAAGAGTGGATTTGGGAAGCTTATTACAGGATGAGTCTGCAAAACTGAAGGACGCAACGCTCAGGGAAGACTGATGCTTATTCCCGCAAGCAAAGGTGAGTTCTATGAGAGTAAGGAGCCACTGACTCAAGTTCACGGTTCACAAACCTAAAATGACGAAGAAATTGCCAGGGGAATTGAGTGCGGCAAGTGGGGATGGAAATAAAACAGGCTGGATGGTTTTATATCCAGAAACATAATTTGCAGTCATGCAATTGTGTCAGGACAGAGGGATTTTCTGCATCTATTTTAACACCAAAGGTCTTTCTGGCAGGATTCAGGGGAAGATACACATCATTTGGACTTTGGCAGATCACAAACAGTCCCAATTGTTAAGAAAGAAATGGTCTTCGCCCATTGTTCTGTTATAGCTTGGGAGCTGGAAAGACGTGAACTTGGCGGAGCAAAAATGGGTCATAATTTCAGAAAATAAAATCAGAAAGGACAGACATGTTTAAGGGGTGGAAGGCACTCTATCCTCTTCTCATCCTGAGCTGTGCATACAGGGGCCTATTAAATCAAATGACTTAATAGAAAGGGTTTGGAAGAAAATTAACAATTTTGCAGGGATGTTCTTCTACTTACTAAACAGAGTCAGTATGGATGATCTGTGTCCCTAATTCCTGACTGCCACATGGAAGTAGGATTTTAAGTCTAAGAGTTATGCTTAGTACAAACACTATATTTTTACAGTTATTTGTACAGAGCCATCCCTATGGGTGTCTATGAAAAATAAAAATAGTCTGTCTTCAAATAATTACTGAATAGCTCATATTTCTCTACACTGTGAGGGCATGTGATGTATCTCAAAAAGGTGAAATAAATTCTCAAGTTAGGCTCATGTATTCTTCTGAAGTATTTAAATACATTTCTAAATAAAACACTCCTGAGTACTTAGCTGAGCCAGAAATCTATCACACGAAACAAAGACATCATTATTAAAGATGATCTGTGAAATGCCATGCTTTTTTTTTTTTTTAAAAAAAAAAACAACTTCAAGTAATGTTTTAAAATAACATCTCATCTAATGTCAGGTGAAGATGTAGCAGGCAACAAGACAATCTATAATCCTTTGGCACTTAAAGGCTCTGATAGCAGCCAGTGTCACTGGGCAGAAGTAGTCACACAGCTTAAGCTGTGTTATTGCCTGCAATGATACACCTATATTTCATGTTATTTTCCTGTGTGTTATATTTCCTGTGTTATTGCCTACAGTGATACACCTATAGTTCATGCTAAGATGGTTTCTAAGTTGTCACCCATTTTGTGAAGATAGCACCTTGGAAATGACTTTTTTTTTTATCTCCAATGGTAGAGTTGGCATTTGTCGTTACAGTGTTGCTGTAATAACCAGAGGTCTTGTCTTCTAGATTTATTTGTGTGAAGTATGTTAAATACAGTACTAGGTCCCTCCAAAGTCATGTCTCATCAGAGTTTAGAAATTATTTCTGTGTTTCTAAGGCTGAGGTTGTTTTGGCTACATTCTGCCCCCAGAATGACTATATAAAATTTTCTTCTCTGATTAAGCTGATAAACTCCAAATAATTTTTATTTATAATGTTTTAGAAATGTTCAGGGCATCATATCCACACAGGAAACATAGCACAAAGTAAACTGGTTCCTTCAAAACGTGATCATTAGGCATAAGATGATTTGAAGTGTGTTTTATTATGTAAAATTTTAAATGTGTAAAAGTAAGCAGATTATTATAATCCCCCCCAGGTGCCTGTCAATGGGTTCCAATGATTATCAAACCATGACCAGGCATTCATTTAAACCCCTCCCTTCCCCTCCTCAGCCTGCATTAATATTAAAGCAATTCTCAGACGTGATATCATTTTATCCTTAAATATTTCAGTATCCATTTTTAAAATATTTGAACAATTTATTAATTAGCAATAGTTCTCTAATAGCAATGATTATTTGAACAATCATTAATTAGCAATAGTTTTCTAATATCATTGAATATTCATTTGAATGTTTAATTCTCCACTTATCTCACAATGATTTTCTTTTTCTCTAATCAGAATGCAAATAGCTAAGTGTTTAATTTATTTATGTCTTTTAAGTGCACTTTAATCTATAGGTTTCCTCCCCTATCCCTTATTTTCTTTCGAAATTTATTTGCTGAAGAATCTGTTGATGAATTGCTTGTTTTGTATGTTTTCACCTTCTGGATTTTGTTGATCATATTCTTGTAGCATAGTTAACCTAGTCTTTGATTCTTTATATTTTCGATAAATTAGTACTTGACTCCACTGGCTTGATTAGAAGCGTTCACTTTCCTTTGGCAGGAATATTTTATAGGTAATTGTATATTTTTCCATAAGAAGGCACATGAGATCTGGCTGTCTCTTCTGTGATGTTAATAACTGTCAATGCTCAGTGCCACCAGTTTTTTTTTTAGTGCCAACATGTCCCCATTTATTTTGATTATCTGGAACTCTTCTATAGGGTATTCCTTAAGGAGAGATCACAAAAATAATATTCCTTGAGTTTTTATGTTTACGTAGGTTTTACATTTTATCCTTGAAAGGCTGTTTGAATATCAAATTCATGCCTCATATTTTCTTTCCTTAAGTACTTTCATTTTGTTATTCCATTGCCATCTGGCGTAAAATGCATCAAAAATCTGAAGACAATCATCTGACTTTTTTTTTTTCCCTTGATGAATGACTTGCTCTTTTTGGCTGGGTGTTCAAATACTTTCCTAGAATATATCCCCACATTGCTCTTTGTGGATCCGTTTTTTTCCTCCAGGCATACAGTATATTCTGTCAAAATAACATCTTTTTTTTTTTTTTTTGGTTTTAAATTATAGTAAACTTCCTCTGAATTAAAAAGTTCTTACTACATTTTTTTCCCTTGAGAGTTAAAGTTATATGGATTTGAGATTTTCTTTTCCTAGCTTCTATAGTTGTCATTTTTTTATCTTAGATTCCTTATATATACTTTTTACTTAAAAATTTTACTCTTTTGGCTATCTTCTTCCTTTGAGGTAATATCAGTCATCTTCATAAACTCTGCATTCTTTCATTCCTGAAATAATTTCACTTTTCTTTCTTACTCTTTCCCAAGTTCTGTAATCTTGTTTCTAGTTTTTCTAATTCTAGTTTACGTTACTCTTTCATAGCTTACATCATTTTCCTCGACATTTGTAACTTATTTGAAGTAGGAGGTTACTTCATCGTTTTGTCTTTATGTCACATTTTCATTGTTGGAAGGGAGGTTACGAAGCTTCATAGAAATATCTTTTTTTTCTTGTTACAACTTTATATGGGATTTGAACATATTCCTTTTCTACTCCTTACTTGTTCATAAAATAAATTTTTGATAATATAATTTTTTTTTGCAAATCACCCTGAGCTGAAGTATACAGTTACTACTGTTCTCGAATGGCCCGCTGTGTTTTCAAATGAGTACCCTTGTTTATTTTGGGATTGCCCTGTCTTCAAGTCTTACAGCTTCCTTGTTGCTTTTCTCCGTTTCCTTTTGTACAAATGTGGATACCAGGAGGGTTTTATAGTTTTGTTTGTCCTCCGCCTGCTTCTATTTTGGGTTCAGGTTCATCAAGCTATTTTCTTGTCAACTACTTTATTTGTTGTCTGAGGATCCTCCCTCCCTCCCTCCCTTCCTTCCTTTCCTGTCTAGTTCAAAGACAAGTTTCCCTGAATTCCTCCTTAAGTTCAGCTCACCAGGCAGATTAACATGGGAGCGAGAGAGAAGGTGAAAACTACATCATATTGTACTCTTTTGCTTTAAGGAAATGCTTTCCTTACATGGATATAAATAGCTATATTCTGCAGGTACCAGTTTATTGAAATTGGTTTGGTGGTTGCATGTAAATAGTAAACTATGAACCAGTATTGGTTATGACCCATTGTTTTAAAAACCTGGAGATCCTATAAAGTCATTGTTGTCAGACAGGCAGCTTTCTTTTTCTTGTGATCTGTATCTCTCAAAATATTTTGCAATATCAAACTTGGAAAAACTACTAAGAACCAATTGCCATCCCTGAAATTGAATCTGTACATTCACCCCCTGCAAAGTGGAGATGGTCTTTGATGGTAAAATGGTATTGTTCTCATGTCTCTGGAGACTTGGATGTGGATACTAAGAGGAAAAATGCTCTTGCATCTTGAAGATAGACAGGAAGGTGGCCCAACTCACTGTATGTCAGCAGGTAATTTAGGGGGGAGAGAAGAGACTATACTATGCTATGTTAAAGCAATTCATTTTTCCTGGCCAACACTGTGGGTTCACATTGTTCATGTGAGAACTGGTTTTTAAATGAATTTTAAAATTCAGTTCATGGCTGTTCTTAGTGAATTAGGCAGGGGACCCACTATTAGACAGTGTCTATCAATCTGAGGGTAACACACCACCAGTGAGAACAGTAGAAACACCAATATCAAGCACTTATGAGGATAAGGAAGGAACCAGAGAGCACAATAGAAGTAAGCAGATACACCTAGGATATTTCATGGCAAAAGAGTCTCAGTATAAACACTAACTCTGTGGGAGAAGCTTAGGAAAAGAAGGGCCAGCTGCAGAGGAGTTAGACTAAAGAGAGTCTCAGGGTCCCTGTGTTTGGATCTCTCCATAGAAAAAAGAGAGTCTTCCTTTTGTGTCTACTCTTAATTAAAATTTGGGACAGGATCTAAATTCCTTGTATCTTTGAGTTTTATAGCAAGAATCAAAAGCTCATGGCTAGCAAACCGGAAAGAGCTTACCGATTTTTTCATGCATATTGTTTTAAACATTGCAAGGATTTATGCAACGTTCCAGATTTCTGCCCTATTTTGAAAAGCAGCAGATTTCACTGTCTGGTGCTCCTCTCCTTAATTAAATAGTTGTCCCGTAAGAGAGGGCATGCTCTCTACAGTATCTACAATCTCTATCTTTCTGGATTTTATTACACTCACCTGTTTAATCCATTGACATAACTTTCCTGACCATTAAAGTGTTTGTGTTAGAAACTTCTGCTTTATAAGAGAGAATAATTGCCTTCCAAATACCTAGGTTGAGTTTGTATTCCGGAAACTCTGGAGTTCCAGAGACATCAGACCCACAGATGATAAAAGGCACAGCCCGGGGAAAGTGATTGCAGATTGATAATGAAGACAGCCAGAGAAAAGATACTTGACTTTTGGAAATACGCCTGAGAGAGAAGAGCAAACCAGGGGAGAGTATTTGAGAAAGATGCAGCATCTTAGGGCAGCTCCTGGTCATGCTTATAAAATGCTCAAGAGGGGGGTAGTTCCAGCATTCTATCTTCCAGCTCAAGCAGGAACTCAATAAACTATTTTTTCAATGTCACTACATAGTACCATGCATCCTTCATAGCAGTTATTAAAAAATTTACCATCTTAAACATTTCAAGTGCATAACTCAGTAGTAGCAAGCATATTCACCCTGCTGTGATCCTACTCATACTGATCTCTACAACTGTTTTGTCTTTGAAAACTGAAGCTCTGTACCCATTGCACAAAATCTCCCTGTTTTCCCCTTTCTCTCTCTCCTGTCAACCACGATTCTACTTCTGGTTCCTATGAGCTTCCTACTTCAGATACCTCATATAAGTAGAATTATAGAGTATGCTTATTTATTTACTTTTTTTTTTTTTTTTTTTGAGACAGAGCCTCAAGCTGTCCCCCTGGGTAGAGTGCCATGGCATCACAGCTCATAGCAACCTCTAACTCCTGGGCTCAAG
>CAUYQV010053750.1:0-20317 GCA_963574575.1 Galagoides demidoff
GCTGCGTACATTAATACTATCATGGGATACAGCATGTTATTTCTATATACAATTTGAAATACTTTCATCCAACTGGTTAACATAGCCTTCATGCCATTTTCTTAGTTGTTGTGTTAAGACATTTATATTCTACATTTAGAAAGATTCACATGTACCCTTATAGGATAAATTATAGGTGTGATCCCACTAATCACCCTCCCTCCTCCCATACTCCCGCCACCCCACCCACTCCCATTTCCCCCTATTCTTCGGCTAAAATTGGGTTATAGCTTTCCTATGAAAGCTATAAATTAGTTTCATAATAGGGTTGAATACATTGGATACTTTTTCTTCCATTCTTGAGATACTTTGCTAAGAAGAATATTTTCCAGCTCCATCCATGTAAACATGAAGGAGGTAAAGTCTCCATCTTTCTTTATGGTTGCATAGTATTCCATGGTGTACATATACCAAATTTATTGATCCATTCATGGGTTGATGGGTACTTGGGCTTCTTTCATGACCTAGCAGTTATCAATTGGGCTGCAATGAACATTCTGGTACAAATATCTTCATTGTAGTGTGATTTTTTTTTTTGTCTTCTCGATATATACCTAGCAGAGGAATTATGGGATCAAATGGCAGGACTATTTTTAGTTCTCTAAGTATTCTCCAGATGACTTTCCAGAAGGCACGTATTAGTTTGCAATCCCACCAACAGTGTAGAAGTGTTCCCTTTTGTCCACAACCAAGCCAGCATCTATGATTTTGGGATTTTGTGATATGGGCTAATCTTACTGGCATTAGATGATATCTCAAAGTAGTTTTGATTTGCATTTCTTTGATAATTAAAGACGGTGAGCATTTTTTCATATATCTGCAGGCCATGCACCTGTCTTCTTCAGAGAAGTTTCTCTTCAAGTCCCTTGCCCACTCTGAAATGGGATCACTTGTTCTCTTCTTGCTAATACGGTTGAGTTCTCTGTGGATTCTGGTTATTAATCCTTTGTCGGAGACATAACCCAATGATTCCTGTTCTTGAGAATGAAATATGCTATAAATACATTAATATAACACATATACATAGGAGTATATATATTTTTCTTTTTTTAAATTTTTCTTACTTATACATGTGTATATTAGGTTTCCACTTTTGCCTTCACAGAATTAAAAAGGCTAAATTTAATGACAATAATAGTGTTTAACATAAGGACTGAGAACAAAAACCTCATAAAGAACAAATGAAGATAAATATATTCAGAAAAGAAATCAGACGATTGCTGCAATGACATATTAAGCAATAATAATAGTAATAATGCAAAGAAAGTAACAGGAGTTACCTATATATATAGGAGTATATATATTTTTCCTTTTGCAGATATCTGTGAATAAAAATCTTATAGCTAGGCAAAAATTATTATTATTATTTCAGTGTTAGTGGGTTGAGGTAGTTGATTAATATAGGTCATTAGTAGGGGAAAATCAGGTTTCAATATGATGTACTGCAATGACTGATGTGTATGTGCAGTGAAAAGTGCATATGTTTGTGTTTACATGCAAACATGTATGTAAATGTGTATTGTATGTAAATTAAGTGTGTGAAAGTTTTAGCATGTTAGATTACATGTGTTTACATATAAATATATGTAAATGTATATCCACATGTCTAGATTATGTCTGTAAATTATATACAAACAATTTAGTATATGTTAAATCAGATGTATATGTCAACATGTATATGTATCTATTACACTCAAATTTGTGTATAGAGATGCTATAAGATTGTATATTTCTAGACAAAAACTAACAAATGGTCAATATTCAAAGAAAATAAAAATTAGTGTGTTAAAGAATTATCTTTTTGTTTATATTTTAATTAAAAAATTAATCATCCATTTAAGTGGTAAGGATCCTTTTCCTATGAAAGTGTGCATTAGCTCTCATGTAGCAAAGGTAATAATATAGGATAAGAAATGTGGGCTTAGCTGCCAGAAGTTCTAATTTTTATGCTTCTTTTGCCTCATACCTGGCCAGATGATCTTAAGAAATTCACTCAGGCTCACAATAATTCATTGCTCCTATAATGACTACAATTGTGAAACAGATAAGAGCTAGCACTCTAAAGCATGGGGCAGCTTTTTTGGTAATATTTCTGTAAAATTTTGCTATAGAGGGCCAGATAATTTATGTTTTAGGCTTTGCAGACCATGCAGTCTCTGTTGTAACTACCAAACTTTGTCATTGACAATATGTAAACAAATGAGAGTGATTGTGTTACAATAAAACTTTAATTATGGACATTGAAATTTGAATTTTATATAATTTTGGTATATCATGAAATATTGTTCTTCTTTTGAAATTTAAAAATGTTAAAGCCATTCTTAGCATATAGGCCATACAAAAACAAGTGGCATACCAGATTTGATGTTGAAGTTGGTATCTGCTCTAGAATCCCAAAGAACTTTCCAATTTTTGTTCTATCAAGCTTTGTGACTTTGGTTAAGTTACTTTCTTTCTCTGGGCCTTAGATTTCTTACTTGTAAAAATGAATATAATAATAAAATATTCTTTATGTTGTATTAAATGACATAATACATCTATGTACTTAGCATGTTTCCTGTCACAGAATATGTAATAAATATTACCTTTTATTCTTGTTATTGTTCTGTTTGGTAAAGAAGTTAATATTAGTTAATTTTTAAAAAATTAACATTTTTAATATAGTAATTTGATTATTTATTTGGATTTAAATACCAAAAACAGGTAATCTCCACAGCCAGATTGCACCTAATGGTAAGGAGACGGTTTAGAATATGTTCCTTGAAGAAAAAGTGTACTTATTTTTACTCCTTTAAATGAATGCATTTTTCACAGGCATAGAAATTGTGATTGACTAACATAAATTTATAATACTATATAAATATTAATTGCTATTATTCTAAAGAATAGTATAAGAGAATAAACCTGGTAAAAGGAAAGTGGGTCATTGTTTTTCATTGTGATTATAATTTTATTTATTTATTTATTTTTATTTTTATTTTTATTTTTTGAGACAGAGTCTTACTATGTTGCC
Organism: Galagoides demidoff; assembly: GCA_963574575.1. Classification (NCBI taxonomy): domain Eukaryota; kingdom Metazoa; phylum Chordata; class Mammalia; order Primates; family Galagidae; genus Galagoides; species Galagoides demidoff. Next base: position 3,053 of record CAUYQV010053750.1, read on the forward strand.
CTCGGTAGAGTGCTATGGCATCACAGCTTACAGCAATTTCCAACTTTTGGGCTTCAGCAATTATCTTGCCTCAGCCTCCTGAGTAGCTGAGACTATAAGCGCCTGCCACAACACCTGGCTATTTTTTGTTGCAGTTGTCATTGTTGTTTAGCTAGCCCGGGCTGGGTTTGAACCCACCAGCCTAGGTGTATGTGGCTGGTGCCTTACCCACTGAGCTACGGGCACTGCCTGGTATTATAACTTTAAACCAATTTTCCCATGTTCCAATTAAGTAGAATACTTAGCACATGGATGTACCCACTTAAGCATTTAATTAACACAGCTTTCTTTTCTTTTTTTATTAAATTTTTACTTAAAATCATAACTATATACATTTATGGGGAACAATGTGATGATTTGAGATATAGTGTGGAATGCTTAAATCAAACTGATTAATATAACCATCACCTCGTTTACTTATTTTTTCTGGTAAGACATTTATAATTTACTCTTAGTTATTTTAAAATATGCTCTTGCATTGTGCACATTAGGCAAGATCCCACCGAATGCTCTCCTTCCTCCCACCAATTACCTCCTCCCTTCCCTCCCTTCTTACTCCTCTCCCCTCCCCCTTGCTAGGCTATATTTGTGTTTTATCATTCCTATGAGTGTTTAAGTGTTTATATATTAGTTTCATGATACTATTGAGTACATTGCATACTTTTTTTTCCATTATTGAGATACTTTACTAAGAAGAATGTGTTCCAACTCCAACCAGGTAAACATAAAAGATGTAAACTCTCCATCTTTTTTGTGGCTGAATAGTATTCTGTGGTATAAATATACCACAATTTGTTAATCCATTCATAGGTTGATGGGCATTCGGGCTGCTTCCATGACTTGGCAGTAATTATGAATTTGGCTGTAATAAACATTCTGGTGCAACTGTCTTTGTGGTAAAATGATTTTTGTTCTTTTGGGTAGATACCTAGTAATGGAATTGCAGGATAAAATGGAAGGTCAACTTTTAGTTCTTTGAGGATTCTCCATACTTCATTTTATAAAGGTTGTATTGGTTTGCAATCCCACCAGCAGGGTAGAAATGTGCCTTTCTCTCCACATCCATGCCAATATCTGCAGTTTGGGGACTTTGTGAAGTGGGCTAATCTCACTGGAGTTAGTTGATATCTCAAAGTGGTTTTGATGGTTAAAGATGATGAGCATGTTTTCATGTGTTTGTTGGCTCTTGTCTGTCATCTTCAGAGAAGTTTCTGTTCAAGTCCCTTGCCCATGAATAAATGGGCAAGAGACTTGTTCTTTTCTTATTGATTAATCTGAGTTCTCTGTAGATTCTAGTTACCAGACCATTTTTGGAATCATAACATGCAAAAATCTTCTCTCATTCTGAAGGCTGTCTGTTTGCTTTAATTGTAGTTCCCTTAGTTGTGCAGAAGTTTTTTAGCTTGATCAAATCCCAGTAATTTATTTTTAGTGTTGCTGCAATTGCCAGGGGTGGGGGTGAGTGGGAGGGAGGAAATGGTGGAGGGGGGAGGGAGGACACAGTGGGGAGGGGAGGTTTCCTCATAAACTATTTTCCTGGCTCAATATCTTTGAGCTTTCCCCCTGCATTCTCTTGTAGTATTTTCATAGTTTCATGTCTTAAATTTAAATCTTTTATTCAGTGAGAATCAATTTTTGTTAGTGGTGAGAAGTGTGGGTCCAGTTTCAGTCTTCTACAGGTCACGCCAGTTCTTCTAGCACTAGACTCCAGGCTATACTATAAATCTGTAGTTAGCAAAACAGCATGGTACTGGCACAAAAGTAGAGATATAGACATATGGAAAGGAATAGAGAACCTAGAGATGAACCCAGTCACACATCGTCATTTGATCTTTGATAAGCCTAACAAAAGTATACACTGGGGAAAATAATCCCTATTTAACACAGCTTTCTTATAGCAGCTTACATGTCCCTATGTCGGCCTCGCTGTGTGAGTCCTCTCACCTCCCACTCATGTGTGGGTAAGACTAATCAAATCAGGGAGTAAGAGGGTCTACAGGTCCACAATGGGGGGATGGAACATGCCTTTCATTAACATATGTTAATCTTATATCCTGCAATAAGCTATAATTATTTATTAGTTTCAGAAGGATTTGTGGTTGATTCTTTGGAATTTTCTACTTAATTCAATGTATTGTCTGCAAACAAAGCTAGTTTTATTTCTTCTTTCCCAATATGTAGACCTTTTTTTTTTTTCTAAATCTTCTTACGATATGACATCAAAAGTGGGGCGAGGGGACATTCTTACCTGCTTGCTGCTCTATCTCAGGGAAAAATTACCTAGTTTCTCACTATTTAATGCGATGTTAGCTGTACGTTTTTTTTTTTTGTAGATGTTCTTTGTCAGGATGAGGATGTTTCTCTCTATTCCTAGTTTGCTGTGAGTTTTTATTATGAAAGGGTGTTTGATTTTGTTACATTCTTTTTCTCCATCTAGTGATACCATCATATGATTTTTTTTCTTTAGCCTGTTGTATAATAGATTATATTAATTGATTTTTGAACGAGGCTTGAATACCTAAAATAAATCTTACTTGGTCATGATATATAATTCTTTTTATACATTGTTGGGTTCAATTTGCTATTATTCTATTCAGAATTTTTCCTTCTATGTTCATGAGAGAGAATGGTTTGTCATAGTAATTTTTCTTTCTTTGTATCTATGTGTGGGTTTGGTATTAAGGTAATGCTGGCTTCATAGAATGAGTTAGGAAGTATTCTCTGTGCTTCTATTTTTTGGAACACATGTAGACAATTGGTATAATTTCTCTCTTGATGAAATTAAGCATTCACCTGTACAACCCTCTGGGCCTGTTACTTTTTGTTTTGGAAGTTTAATCACTGATTTAATTTCTTTGATTGATGCAGGCCTATTCAGATTATTTCTTCTTGTGTAAGTCTTGGTAGATTGTATCTTTCAAAGAATTTAATCTAGGGTAGCAAATTCGTGGGCATAAAGTTGTACATGATATTCCTTTATTATCTTTTTCATGTACATGAAATCTGTGGTGATGACCTTGGTTCCATTTCTGATCCTAGTAATGTGTGTATTCCCTTTTTTCTCACTCTTTCGTAATTAACCTGGAAAGTTTATTGATTTCATTGATCTTTTCAAAAACTGCTTAGTTGATTTCTCTTTTGTTTTCTTGTTCTCAATTTTATTGATTTCTGCTCTAGTTGGCATTATTTTTTCCTGCTGATTTAATTTGTTCTTCTTTTCTAGTTTCTAAGGTGAAAGCTTTGATTACTAATTTTAAGTCTTTATTCTTTTTTGATTTATGTGTTTGGTAGTTAAATTTCCCTCTCAGCACTGCTGCCAGTGCATCTCATACATTTTGATAAGTTGCCTTTTTATTTCATTTAGTTTGAGGTATTTTCAAACTGAATGAAACTAATTTCTCTTGAGACTACTTCTTTGACCTATGTGTTATTTAGATATGTGTTGTAAGTGTTTTTGGATTTCCCAGCTTTTTGTTATTGATTTCAAGTGTAATTCCATTGTGAGAGCATATTTTGTATGGTTTCTAGTCTTTTTGTTGAGGTGTTATTATACAGGAGCCCTGTTTGTGTGTGGGTAAAGTGTGGGGGTGGGGACTCATTCTGCATACCTGGGATAAATGCTCCATCTTTTAGTGGGCCTGAGCCCCGGGACTGTGATCTTTGCAAGTGCTTCTCCCTTCCATCCTCCAGCACACACTCTGAGGTAAGACAAGAAGGTTAGTGAGTGTTGGATTAGGTATTTCCCTCCCTCAACATTGAAGGCTAGAGCAGCTGGAGTTCAGTATTTCCTTTCTCCAGTGTTGGTTTGATTCTGGTAAAACCCACATTGATTAGGCTTTGGTAAAATGGTTTCCCTTACCTTTTAAAATGAGAACAGGTGTTCTGGGGATATTTAAAAATGGTCTTCCCTTCCCATTGCCAGAAGCATAATTTTTCATGGTTTTTCTCTGATCATCACTCTGAGAATTTGGTGGATCTCTTATAGGTACAACTCATGAAAGTGTGAGGGCCTACTGAAGGCTAGGGCTGAGATTTACTCTCAAGCAAGACCCTCTCAGACGCCAGCAATTAATTTCCTTGTAAGTGTTTCCACTGATACTGGCTCCAGCTGCAGGTTTTGCTCCTAGTAAGCCCTGATTTACTATATTCACCTGTCTCTCCAATTTGCAGGGCAGTGGTTTGCCCTGTGACCTTAATTGTCTGATGGGTTTAAGAAGAGTTGTTTTCAATTTGTTAAGCTTTTTTCTTGTTTTGAGGATGGGCAGGATAAGCACCAAGCTCTGTGAAACTGGAAGTCTGGAACATTCCTTGTGGACTTGTGGATTCTAACATCGAAAGGGATGACAAATGTGAGGTAGGTTCTGAATCAGATCTTAAGAGCCCAGAGAAGGAGTCAGAGAACTGGAGCATTCAGGAGCCAACAGTAGAGAGCTACAGGGAAGCCGAGCAGGCTTGGTGAACCCTGCGCCTGTGGCTACCAGCAGCAAGTGCTTTGTGCTTTCCACAGTGCAGCCTGGTAGGCTGACTGTGCTCACATAGTGGGGACTTGTGGCTGCTCCAAAGTTCAGGGACCTTGATCTAGGTGGTGCCAGAGAATTTGTTCATGTGGGAAAATACCCACTATCTGGTGTCAGAAGTGGAGTGTTCTGGAAGTATTGAGAGTGGTGTGAATGTATAGAGAAAACCAGTTTGGTTTCCCTATAGAGAGAATGAGTTTGTCTGTGTTTTCTGTAAGCTCTCTTTAACCCTCTACTCTTATGGCAGGGTCTTTTAAGCATCCCATCCCCTTTCCCATTCTCTCTGTAGGCTTGTGGCAGCCAGAGGCAGGCAAAGGGGGCTCTGTTAGAATTTGTTTCTGCTTTTACTTGACTTCAAGTAATTTGAAGGCTGTAGTGTTCCCTTAATTCTAGTAGTGATATTGGATGTATGTCTACTGTGTAATTTTATTTATTTTCTCTATAAATTTCATGAAAGGGAAGGGAAAATTCAGACTTAGATAATTGTCATTGTCCTCCATACCCAAACATGGCCCTTCTTATCTTTTATTAATTATGAAAAGTATCTCTGACAGAAGTGCTTTTTAAAGCCCCGAAAGAGAATGCAGTGAGTAGTATTTATAACCACACAAGAAAAAGAGAAGCATGTAGCAGTGGTTTGCCCTCGTATGCTCTCATGTATCTTCTGCCTTGTGTGTGGCTAATGTTCTTCACAAATTGGTTTACTAATATTTTGTAAGTGGCACCGTTGATGAATTTTAAGAATATAACCTAGATCAGTGTCATGCTTTGACAATCACAAAGGTACCTGACTACTTTTGTTTATTGACTATAAGCAGCAATAAAGATGCTAGAACCTCTACTTCCTTCATTGTCTTCTTAGGACCCCTTCTTTTGGAAACCCTTTATCTTGTCCTAGTTGTTTGAACAACTTGAGATGATATGTTCCTTCTCTCCCTGCCACCTTTTTTGTTGGGACAGAGCATCATTCTGTTGCTAGGGCTAGAGGGCAGTGGTATCATCCTCATTACTGAAACCTCCTGGACTCAAGTGATCCTCTTGCTTCAGCCTCTTGAGTAGCTGGGACTTACAGGCATGTGCCAACATGCCCAGCTAATTTTCCTACTTTTAGTAGATATGGGATCTTGCTCTTGCACAGGGTGGTCTTGAACTCCTAAGCTCAAGCAATCCTCCCTCCTAAGCCTCCCAGAGTGCTAGGATTATAGGCATGAGCCACCTTGCCAGTACCTCTCTCCTTTAATTGGTGGGTTTTAATGGCTCATTATTTATTATGGTAGATTGTAAACTTTTTATTTTCTTTTTACTTGAGCTTTAGTAACAGATTTATTATGATTCACACATAGCGAGTTAGAGAGGAGGGATTACAGCTAAGGGACTGAGAGGGGCAGCCATAACTCCTTCATTGCTGGGAGAACACCAAGCAAGATCTGCTGCAGTTCACTGGGCTTTGTCTGACCCAGGAATGTTCAGTAGGCTTAGTGTTCTATAGATGTAGGCTGCTCAGGCAGAGTGTTAAGTGGGAACTGAGGCCTCAAAGTTCTTAGTCCTGTACCCTGGACTACCCATGTTGGAGAATTGACACCCTTAGAACTAGTGTGGAACATCTACATGGACACTTCTGTCAGAAAGCAGTCTTCCTTCCCCAAAATGGCCTAGGGCTAGCCTGCTCTGGACATTTCTCTCTAGCATGTAGGAAGGGTTGGAGTTGATGGTCCTTAATGGTTAAGAATTAGATTGCTCGCCAGTGACTCTTTTTTTTTTTTTTTTGAGACAGAGTCTCATTATGTCGCCCTTGGTAGAGTGCTGTGGTGTCACAGCTCATGGCAACCTCAAATCTTGGGCTTAAGTGATTCTCTTGCCTTAAACTCCCAAGTAGCTGGGACTACAGGTGCCTGCCTGGCTATATTTTTGTTGTAGTAGTCATTGTTGTTTGCAGGTCTGGGCTGGGTTCGAACCTGCCAGCCCTGGTATATGTGGCTGGTGTCTAGCCACTGAGCTACAGGTGCTGAGCCTTTTTTTTTTTTTTTTTTTTTTTGAGACAAAGTCTTACTTTGTCTCCCTGGGTAGAATGCTATGGTATCATTATGGCTCACAGCAACCTCAAACTCTTGGGTTCAAGAAGCAAGGTTATTGCTTCAGGTTCCCGAGTAGCTAGAACTCAGGCAAGTTAGGCATGATGCTGGCTAATTTTTCTATTTTTAGTAGAGATGGGGTCTCTCTTTTGTTCAGGCTGGTCTTGAACTTCTGAGCTCAAGTAATCCACTGCCTTGGCCTCCCAGAGTGTTAGGATTACAGGCGTGAGCCACTGTGCATGGCCTCTTCTCTGATCTTAAACACTTAGTATGAATCACTAAACTTTCTAACTATAATAGTTACAAATTATTGTAAGGTTTTTATGAAAGGTTTTTATCAATCATTCTCACCAGGTGATAGATTCACCACCTAGTGCTCAACCAAAACTGATTTCAGTAGCCTTGGCACATACGGAACTATAATGGCAAAGATGGATTCGATGTGTTGGCTCCACATAGCAACAAGTTTTAAAAAAAAAAAAAAACATTGATTTCTATTTGGTTTCTAAGATTAAGTCATTTAGGAATTATCAAAGAAGGAGATTTCAATAACTCCACCTTTTCTCCAGGGATAAAGTTACAATTATGGGTTGCAATGGAAGCTGCAGACAGAAGATTCCTTTCCAAAATGGCCTTAATCATTGGCTTTTGTTGCAGCAGAAGCTCTGAAATCTCCTGTATTGGGAGATGCAACATGTGGACACTGGGCCGTTTATCTGTTGGCCATAATGCTCAAGAAAGTCTTCTCATCTGATATTCCAGGTTATTGTTAGCAAACCGATTAAATTATTTACGGCGAAGATCCCTGAGGATCTTGGGTTTAGAATTGTTTTATAGGTTCTTAGGAAAGGAAACTAAGGATTTCCTTTGCAGAATTAAGGGTAAGGGGGCATATCTGGTAGCTTGTGGAAAAAGCAACCTCTGCAAAACCTGGAGTAACTAAGAGCTTTGCTACAGAAATTTACGCTCTATGGCAGGCATCCTCAAACTACCGTCCACGGGCCACATGCAGCCTGCCTAGGACATTTATCCAGCCCACCGCATGTTTTTGCTGCCGCTGCCTGTCCTGCTTAGCAGCCGACTCATCCCGGGGCCCGCAGTCTGGCCCTCTAACAGTCTGAGGGACAGTGAACTGGCCCCCTGTTTAAAAAGTTTGAGGACTCCTGCAAGTCTATGGCTATCCATGCCAAAGAGGTTTCCTAAAATTTGTAATAGAACAGCATACCCCAGGAGAACCAAGGCACCTAGAACCAACTGGGAGTCACAGACAAACTCCTGCCAAGGTGCCCAGGGTATTATTCTTTCTTCAAAGTCTGCCAGCAGAATAAATAAGGTCAGTATTCTCTGGAGCTCCTGACACTGGTGTGATTCCAACTTTAGAGGCAGTTCGAAAGAATTAGAAATTGCTAGATTTCAAAGGAAGTGGGATTCGACAGTTCCCTATACTCTGTAAGGTTCCAGGGATTACTGGAATCATGGGTGTTTTCTTGTCTGAGTAACAACTGAAGCTGAGAATACCCCATGCCTGAGTCTTGGCTTCTTGCCCACTCCCCCTGGAGAAGCACTCTCAGACAACCAAGGCACTGTTGACCTTGCTAACGGAAGGTACACATCTGGTATTTTCATGTTGAGCATTCACAGAGCAGAGCAGAACTGTAAGAAGACGTGTTAAAGGGAAGATAATCCTTAGGGGGCCTCTCCCACCCTTTAAGCTTTCCCTGGAATGTTAGTTTATCCTACGTAAGATGAAAACTTGTCAAAAGTTAAACCAAACCTGTCAGATTGTCTGAAGACAAAAAGAAAAAGGCAGGGGAAAGAAACACCAGAATTCCACTTTCCTACCAATAGCACAAGTTTATGCTTCTTTAGCTAAGTGGCCAATTTGTTTTTGATCCCTCTTCTCTGTGACACGCCTGGGCTTTTCTCTTTGTGCCTCACTTGACATGAACTGAATACCTGTGGCATGTCTCACAGCAGCTATGATTTTTCCATGTCATGATTTCTAATAAACCTTTCTATCAATTCCGATTAAATTTTGTTAACTTATTTATTCAACCTAAGCCCTCCTCACATTGAAGATGATATTCCCAGATCTTAAAGTAGCAGGTAGGATTGTTCCAGATTCTCCGTGGCTCACTGTTGATGCACAAAAGGCAGCATTCCTCTGTCGCGACCCACAAGTTGAGAAACGCTGCTCTAGGGTGTTATATCTGCCAAGTGCTCCCAGAGTATATATTTTTTCCTTCCATCTTATAATAGGCCTATGAGATAGAGAGTTATTTTCATTCTCCTCTTATAGATCATAAAACTTGAGGTTAAATGACTTGTTTAAGGTCACACAGATGCAACTTCATATTATAGGCCCTGTGATTTTCTACTAGACCCCCTAGATTAGATTATCTTTTATTCTATTATGTCCCAAACAGAAAGGTCAAAGCACCATGACAATTCATGAACTCCTTATTTCTTAGAGATCCTTAAATAGAAGAAGTCATAGAGTGGTGTCTTTGAAATAGAAGTTCTATATTGCCATTTTCTTTGGAAAAAAATAAGAAACTCCTTCCCCTCCAAATAAAAAGGGAGGTGGCTGGCTATGTAAATAGAATTCCATCAATTCTTCCAGGCTGATTATTACAGCTAAAGTAATTTTGTCTGTCCTCATCCCACAGAGGCCCCTGGAGGAGTGCCGGATAATTGGGCACTAAGCAACTACATCAGGTGGCCAGTCTGAAAAGATTAGAATCCAAGACACTTAAGATTCTAAGCAGTCCTCTTTGTATCAAATGTGACATGCTCTAGGGAAGTCTTTGTCTTAAAATGTCCTATCTTATATGTTTATTTCTGAAAGTGAATTTTTAGGAATCTTAGAAAGTGTCTTTTCTATAAAGAGGCATTGGATTAAACTGCCTTCTCTATCCAGAGTTATTGGATTAAACTGCTTTTGGAATAAATATTCCATTGAAGATAAATGCTTAAAAGATGGATCCTATAAAAGACTTTAAATTTTCTTTAAAATAAATTTTAGAGATCTCTTGGAATAATTGCCTTATTTGTATTAATAGAAACATTGGATTAAAACGAAAGACTTACAACATGTATGTATAAGTACAGGAGGCCTAGTTCCTCATGTTGACCTCTTTTTTGGCTGAGACAGCTTTGTTTCTTGAGACTCTGAACTCTGGAAGGAGCCCAGGAGTTGGAGGTTGCTGTGAGCTGTCACACCGCAGCACTTTACTGATGGTGATAGAGTGAGACTCTGTCTCTTAAAAAAAAAAGAGAATGGAAAAAACCTAGCACAGTGCTCCAGGAAAGATCACTGTACTGTCTGTATTTAGATTTGCCATTCAACAACAACAACAAAAACCCTATCACTGCCAAAACTGGATCAAAGGCCTTTCCTATCAAATATTTCATAATCTGCTTTGTGGAAGTGCCGGTGAGGAAGAAGAGGCACAGCAAACTCCAGACTGGAAGGTCACAGGTTCCACCTGACCTTATCTGTCAGTTAACACTGGTCTTTTTATGTTGTATGGTGATAAAGTGTACAAGTGGTTCCCACCTGGTCAGGATGTTGTGGACTTGATTATCTGACATCCTCTGTTATGAGGTATTAAATGCCAGCCAGATTACAAACTTGGACGCTTTTGTTCATCAAGTGGTACCAAGCAAACGTGCTAGATGTAATATTAGAAAAATAAACTCACTTGTATATCACAATTCTAAATTCTTTTTGGTGCTTTGGCCTTGCCCCTTTTCTCTTTCACAGAGTCCTCTCCATATTTAAAATCTATGGGCTCCTTTGAGTTTGGGCTCTAGCTAAACCTTGCTCACCTGGTCTCCTTGGTGGGGGAAGAGGTGAAGGGAGGAATGGAGGGAGGTGGGAATGCTGGAGTGGCATCTCAGCAGGAGGGTGCAGCCCCCAGGCTCTGCAGTTTATTTTGGTGCCTAGGCCAGTCCCACACCTACCTGCTCTTGTTCTGGTGGGAACAAGGCCATCTTTGGTAGAGTGTAGTTCTGCATCTCATGGGACACATGAGACCCAAGAAACGGGGGTTTATAAATTAAAATCGTATAGTTGTGTTTTAGTCTTTGAAGCAGCCCCCAAATGGTCCTGATCACAGAAAATGTTCTTGACGGCACAAGATTTTTCCAGAATTATCAACAGACAAGGGGAGAAACCTCCAACTTTGCAGAAGAATTAATTGGGACCTGATGAGTCAAATAGTCCAGAGATGATACTATGATATGCACCGTGAAGCGAGCTTTCTGAAGGCTCGGAGCTGCCACCTGTCAAGGTGGTTTAAATAAGGATTTTAGCAAAAGCATATTATTGTGACAGTCAATAAATGTGCGTGGACTCAGTCTCCTATACCTACCCGATTAGGAATGTGGTCATGAAGCCCCTGCACTGTGACTCAGCTCAGAAGACAGAGAAAAATGATTTAACTCACTATGAGATACGAAAGTTTTCTTCCACATTGTTAACCCCACAGCAAAACTGGCTGATCCATGGGAAAGAAGCCCAGCTATAATTTTTGCATTTTCTCCCCATCTTTCCTGAACGATTTTAACTCGGAAAGAGCTTAGCATAGCATTTTCCAGGAAAAGAAAATCAACAGCACCAATGTATGTGTGATTCTACACCACTGGACCCAGAAGTGCATATAATAATCTCATCTGTAAGGGGAAAACAGAATTTCACAAGTGATATGTTGAAACATGCCTGCAGACTTAAGTACTTAGTATGATTTATATCTCTCTCAAGAAAAATATGAATTACAAGAGAGGAAAAGTTCTGACTTTAGTTCTCAGATCTGCCACTGATTTTAGCATAAAGACTTGGACCAATCTTTGTGCCTCAGATTTTCCCTGGATGAGAATGCTACCACGAATGTATCTTAGACCTTGTAATCATTTTGTAAAGTTACTTTTTAATTTAAAACTTCTGAGAAAGTTTGGCTTCATGGACTCTTACAGCATCTAAAAAGATGTAAAGTAGAGCTGATTCAAGCCATCTAAGACGTTGGTAATACCACTGAGGAGGGTTTTCAGGTGCTAAGAGCCTTCAATCTCCCTTTAAAATGTGTTTCATCTTTTAAGAAGTTATTCTTATAGCTTAAATATTCCTTGCTCTAAATTTTGTCTGGTTCCTCAAAGTCTATCCATTCTCTAAGCTGAAAACAATGTCATCCAACTTCTTGCAACATAAGACTTCATTATTAAAACAGACTTCTTAATTTTCTGGAGGATTAGTACTTATTGAGAACTCACTATGTTGTAAATATAATGCTTAGAAAAGGGATAGAATAGCTAGCACAGTTCCAGACAATACTTACTACATTCTTACTGAAAAGTGTATTCAATCTGCAAGTTGAGATTCAAGCCCCCTGATGCCAGCGATTCAAAGGGAAATTCTCTGTGGCACCCTGGACACTCTGCTATCTCTGCTTGCTTACCTCCAGTCCCCAGTCTGTCTCCTGGCAAGGTGCTCCTTCCAATTTTTGCCATCATTTGGTTGCTTGTGGACAAGAGAGATGTCCATGCAAAGTTAGTCACAGTACAGACATGAGTCAAATACTGTCTAAGTGCTGAATCAGTTGAAAAAGACAAGTTCTGCATGAGATCAACGGCAGAATCACTGTTGGCTGTTGTGGTCAGGGAAAGATGACTTAAGGTTAAATAGCTATTTGTACATTATTAATATTGTTGATGTCATATGTAAATCCCAATAATAGTTAACATGTGTTTTATTCTTTTTAATGTCTTTAAATTTTTTTTAATTGACAAAAATTATATTTATTTATGGAGTATAACACGTTTTGAGATATGTAGACATTGGAATGGTTAAATCAAGCTAATTAACATCTGTTACCATACATTATTTTGTTGCAGTGAAAAAAAAAATTTTTTTTTTTTTTTGCAGTTTTTGGCTGGGGCTGGGTTTGAACCTGCCACCTCTTGGCATATGGGGCCGGCGCCCAACTCCTTTGAGCCACAGGCGCCGCCCTGAAAAAAAATTTTTCATTTAGTAATTTTTAAAGATAAAATACATTGTTAAACTGTAACCGCCATGTTGCACAATAGATCTTTTGAATTGTTTCTCCCTAACTGGGAAAAAAAAAATGAAACGTTTCACAAATTTGTGTGTCATCTTTGAGCAAGGGCCAACCTCATCATCTCTGCATTGTTCCAAGTTTAGTATATGTGCTGCCAAAATAAACACTAGTTCATTCTTAGTGAGTGTTTGCTATGTGCCAAGCACTAACCAGTGTGCATACGTCCTCTCAACATTGTATATGGAACTTTATAGATACCCAGAGAATCTGTTTTTCCTAGAACTATACCTGAAGTAATCCACATAACCACCATTTGATATGGGTACTGTTATCCTGTTATTACCCACGGGGATACTGGCTTTGAAAGACTCAGTAACCCACACAGTGGCAGAGCCTTGCTTCCGAATCTATGGTGTGATGCTATAGTCTAGTCTTATCTACTGTGCTAAACTGCCCCTCCTGGAAATTTTCCCTATTCTGTTAACTTGCTAAAGAAAATGGCTGGCTAACCAGTTCTTTCCAGTCTTCCTTAGGGCTAAGACAAGAGAAAATTGGCATACGCGGTGGGAGAGAAGCCCACTGGTGATTATACCTCTGAAGTCATCCAGATGGCCATGAACTGATCCAGTATCCCAGGTCCTTTTCTCAGTCCTGAGAGGAAAGGACATGTAGTCAAATGGACATCCATTTTTATATATAAATAGGGAATATCTTACTAGTAACACTAATTCAGTACTTATAACTAAAGTGAGTGGTAAACTATCATTTACTAAGGTCCCTAATTTAGTACTCTAAGAACTTGAGCTGCTTCACAGTGAGGCATAATTTTTAGAGTGACTGAACACATGTAGATAGTTGTCATCCTAAAATTTGAAGGAGGGACTTTTAATGTTATCTTGAATTGGTATGGTTTCTAATTTCTCCCCCTCTTGTTTTATGAATATATTTTTATGATGAATGTTATGTTTACTTTGTAAATCATTTTGTTCTTGCTGAGTTGTAAACTTTTAACTGTTATTTCCTCATGAAGTCTTATAATTCAGTTCTTTTTAAAATGAAAAGTACAATGAAAATGAAGACATACTGATTTAGAGGGAAGAATTTATTATTTCCAGGCCTCTTTCTAGCCCTAGAAATTTCAGAAGAATATTTTGGCATTTCAAAACAATGCTGTAGAGTAGATATAATTTTTCCTAATTTAAAGAAGAGGAAACTGAGGCTTAGAAAAGTCAAGTGATTTGCTAAGATTTCAGAGGTAATAAGTGGTAGAAATGAAATTAAAACTCAGGTCTGTCTGAGTCCAAATAATGTGTGCTTTTTACATTATATTCCATTGTCAACCCTGAAGTGTTTGCAATATAGTTTTACCTCCAGGTTTCTCTTTCTCCATTCACTTGGCTGTATCATTACTGACTCTACAAGTAAGATTTCCTTAGAGCTAACTTCAGGAAAATTAAATTTTGTTGGCAGGAATTTGAATGGTATGTGATTATCTTCTGCTGTAAAGACATTGGATGTAATATTAGTTTTCCCTTTTTCTGGCATCAGTAGGTCAAATCTGTATCTCAGGTACTAAAATTAAGTAAGCTGCTATGGGTAAAATAGCTCTAGATATATATAACATTTGAGTAAAGATAAAGGAAAAGAAAAGAAAAAAACCCTTGCCCTTGGAATTCCTTGCAGGCATTCTGTAGATTCTCTCTGACCTTGGAATACTTGGATGTGTCTTATTGCTCCCGGCTGTCAGATGGTTTTATTAAAGCATTGGCCATTTACTGCACTGACATCACGTCTCTCATCATTGCTGGCTGTCCAAAGGTATGTGCAGGAGTCAGAGCTCAGACATGTCATATTTAAGCACTTCCAGGAAACCCACGGAGGACAGCACTCGAGGGGCTGCACTCATCACAGAGCTTGTTTTCTTTGCCATGTTTGAAGTATTTATTAGATTATTTTTTCTGTCTCCAAATTGGAAATAGTTTTATGACTTCATTTGTATCAAAGTAGAATTTTCCAAAAGCTAAGAACATAATTCTCAAAGAAATATAAACACATGTTAAAGATTTATTTAATTCATTAATGAGAAAACCAGCAAAGTGATAAAGCTAGCATGTAAAGCAGCGGTTCTCAACCTGTGGGTCACGACCCACAGGAACTGTATTAAAGGGTTGCAGCATTAGGACAGTTGAGAACCACTGTGGTGAAGCATCTGATGAACTTAGTATTTACAGGAACTGATAACAGAATGTTGGATTAAGACTGTTAGGTTAGATCTAAAATTGGTTAATGTACCACAAGGCAAGAAAACCACAACCTTGGGGTTAGTTTCTACTAGGTAGAAATAATTTGTATTTCTCCTGGACAAAAATTTAATGAGTTAACAGTAACTTAATTGAGTTACTTAATCAATAGTAAATAATATGTCAAATAAAGGCATGATTTCCTATGGAATTCCTTAGGTGGCTCTGTTAAAACAATGTTCCAGTTTGACATTGCAAGGACGAATCATCTTCTGTCTCATTGTCAAGTGTTTGACATTTTTTTCTTGACATCTGTATACAAATGAAATACATACTCGTTATGAAAAATTTGATCTATATAAAAGCTTAAAGCAAAAATCCACTGTCCTGCCACTTAGACATAACCATTTTTGGCATTTTACATTTATTCTTCTAGAATTTTTCCTATGTCCAAAGAGATTATAAATGTTTGCCTCATTTTTAAAAGAAATACAAATACATTTTCTGCAGTATATTGTAACCTATTTTCTTTTCTCTTACTATATCATAGACAGATCTCCCTGTCAAGAAATAGAGGTCTTGGGTTCTGGAGTACTAAGGCAGATTCAATATACACATATGATTTTGTTCCTCTTGAAACCCTATCAAAACTGCACAGGAAGAGTGAAGGCCCATGTGGATAAGGAAAACAGGAGAGGAGACAAGAACAACAACATTTTGGAAGCTTGAAAATAGATGGACTAAGATCAGAGACAGCTTTGAATCCTAAGCCAATAGTAGAGAAAGCTGGAAAAAAAAAATCAGATTTACCCCACAGTATTCAAACTTGGCAGTACTAGGTAGCTCTGGAGCTGGGTGAAGAGGGGCTAAAATAAGGAAGACCGAGTAAAGATTCTGCAGAAGTACATAGATCACTAAATCTCTTCTCCTACTTCACACTTCTAGGCGACTGTCCCTGCCCATCCCAAACAAAAGCCTAAACATTTATTTCTTAAATACAGATTTCTCAAGCCCAACACTGTTGATATTTTGGACAAGATAATTTTTTGTAGTGTTAGGTCTTCCTGTACACTGTAGATGGGTCACAGCATCCCTGCCTTCTACTCACTACATGTCAGAAGTACCTAACCCCCTATACCTCCAGTCAAAAACGTCTCCAGATAGTGCCAAAAGTTCCCTGGGTGGCAAAATCACACCTGATGGAGACCCACTGTTCTAGAGATAGAGGGTTTCTGGGTCAATTACATGATTAAATGCTGAGTGCACAGACACTCAAGCTCTTTTTCCAATTCAGTATTTAGAACTTAGATGCCAGATCTTTTCCTCCAGGCAACAAACTGATATCCTCTTGTCTAGGCACGCTGACTCACCCATGGTAAAAGATCTCAAAACATGGACATTGTGAGCTTTCCCAACAAATAACCCCCTCAGCTTGTCATAGAGAAGCCCCGCACCATGCATTCACACCTTCCAGTCAGGGTTTCGTCCCCCATTATTAATCATGAACAGGGAGTCCAGGGTTACCAGACAGAAGAGGAAAGTCTCTAAGGTAGAAGATAACGACCAAAACAAATTTGCAGGAAAAGCTTAGCATTAGGAAACTAGGAAGGAAGAGAAAAAAAAAAAGTTTTTTTAAAAAGTCCTCAGAAATTCCAGGTCTCTCTTCTTTTGTGTAGACTGATGAGCTTTTATTTACTGCAGCATCACCCTGACTCTTAAGATTCCCAACACTCTATAGTTTGTCCACCAGTTCAGCTTCTATGTTGTTTAGTTTGTGGACAGGATGACAGGATTAAGAGTGATATTAGAACCTCCTCGAATCTTCCACAGCTAATTGTGCTGTAACAGAGGAGAAGGCAGCAGGGGGAAAGACAATGATAAGCCAGGACAAAATGAAGCCACTATGCTCACAGCAAAATTAGTTTTGTTTAATAATATACTAGTTTAGAACTGGGGAAACCAGATGTCTTTCTGGACAGCATCCCCTAGTTCTAAAGTGAGGTGGGTCGGGGAACCCAGCACGCCAGCAGCCCCGACAGCTGACTGCAGCTTGGACAGGGCGAGCTCACGGGGTGCTTGCTTTCCGAGCACCGACACGTGGCCGGCACATGGCTGGCTGGCAGCGGCCCTGCCATAAAGTGGGCACAGACAGAGACTCGGCTACTTAGTGACTCTAAAGAAGAAAGGAGGAAAACGAGAAAAGGAGAGGCTCCAGTGAGAATAGAAAATAGGGCGGAGGAGTTTTGTTTTGTTTTGTTTCGCTTTGGTTTTATTTTTAGGTAAGAAGCAGCTGAGGGAATTCCTTCTATAAACTGTGCAGTGGATAGTGCCTTGCAGCCTA
>CAUYQV010053751.1:0-54002 GCA_963574575.1 Galagoides demidoff
AAACAATAAAAATGGGGCCAGACATGGTGACTCAGGCATGTAATCCTAGCACTCTGGGAGCCCGAGGCAGGAGGATCACTAAGAGCTCCGGAGTTTGAGACCAGCCTGAGTAGGATCAAGACCCTGTCACAACTAAAAACAGAAAAAATTATCCAAGTATGGTGGTACATGCCTGTAGTCCCAGCTATTCAGGATGGTGCAACAGGAGGATCCCTTAAGCCCAGGAGTTCATAGTTGCTGTAAACTATGATGGCACCTCTGCATTCCTGTTGTGATAACAGAGTGAGATTCTGTCTAAAAAAAAAAAAAAAAAAAGTAAAAATGTATTTTCTCACAGTCTGGAGACTGGAGTCCATGATCAAGGTGTCAGCAGGTGGGTTTCCAGTCAGGCCTCTCTTCTTGGCTTGCAGACTGCGGCCTTCTCACTGCATCCTCATATTACCTTCCTCTGTGTGTCACACTCTTGGGGTCTCTTCCTCTCCTTAGAAGGACCCAGTCCTATTTGATTAAAGCTCTACTCTTATGACCTCATTTAGTTTTAGTTACCTTCTTAAGGGCTCTATTTCCAAATATAGTCACATTGAGGGTTAGGATTTTAACATACAGCTTTTGAGGGGGAAATGAATCAATCCATTAACATCAAGGTTGAAAAACTGGGATATAATCACTTGGCAAAATGTGGTAAGCAGAGCCTGTTATGTGGTGGATTCTTTCCACCATCAAAAGGTGGAAAAGCTACAGCCCTAAGGAAATCTCAACTTTTGGACCTCAGTTTCTTCCTCTGTAAAGAATAGTGGTAAGAGGGGGAGGGGAGGGGGGGTGGATGGGTGGCGGGAGGGTGATTGGTGGGATCACCTCTATGGTTTGTCTTTCAAGGATACAAGTGAATCTTTCTAAAAGTAGAATATAAATGTCTTAACACAATAACTAAGAAAATGACATAAAGGCTATGTTAACCAATTTAATGAAAATATTTCAAATTATATATGAAAACACAACACTGTACCCCATGATTGCATTAATGTACACAGCTAACATTTAATAAAAAAAAAAAAAAAAAGAATGAAGTGGTAGGCTCAGCACCCGTAGCACAGTGGTTATGGCACTGGCCACATACATGGAGGCTGGCGGGATTAAGCCCGGCCCAGGACAGCTAAACAACAATGACAACTGCAACAAAAAATAGCTGGGCACTTTGGAAGCTACTTGGGAGGTTGAGGCAAGAGAATCGCTTAAGCCCAAGAGTTCAAGGTTGCTGTGAGCTGTGATGCCACGGCATTCTACCCAGGGCGACAGCTTGAGACTCTGTCTCAAAAAAAAAAAAAAAAAAAAGGAATGAAGTGGTACAAGGAACCCTTTTGGGGTGCTGAGCCCCCTAGATTCTAGTCCCAGATCTGCTACCATCCAGCTGAGTGTTGTCAGATACTTGTGCCTTTCCATGACCCATTTTTTTCCCTACATAAAAAGAAGGATTCACTCAACAACAAAAACCAAACAACCCAATTAAAACATGGGCATTGAATAGACATTTCCCCAAAGAAGATACACAAATGGCCAATAAGCACATGAAAATATGCTCACTAGTTATTAGGGAAATGCAGATAAAAACCACAATGAGATACCATTTCACATCCGTTAGGATAGCTATTATCGAAAAACAGAAAATAACAAGTGTTGGAGAGGGCATGGAGGTATTGGAACCCTTGTGCATGGTCAGTGAGAATGTAAAATCCTGTGGCTATTGTGAAAAACAGGGTGATAGTTCCTCGAAAATTAAACACAAAATTACCCTATGACCCAGCAAGCCCACTTCTGGAAATATACCCAAAAGAATCAGGGACTCAAACAGATACTGTACACGCACGTTCACAGTAGCATTATTCACAATGACAAATGGAAGCAAATCAAGTGTCCATGAATGAATGAATGGTTACACAAAAATATGGTATAGTATATTCACACCATGGAATATTATTCGACCTTAAGAGGAAGGAAATTCTGACACATGCTGTAATACATTATGTCTGAACCTGAGGGCATCACGCAGGGTGAAATAAGCTAGTCATAAAAGCACTAATACTGTACAATTCCACTTATATCAAGTAGCTAAAGTAGTCAAATTCATTGAAACAGAAAGTAGAATGGTGGTTTCCAGGAGCTGGGGGAGAGAGAATTGGGAGCCAGTGCTTAATGGGTATAGAGTTTCCATTTGGGACAGTGAAAAGAGTTTTAGAGATGAAAGGTGGTGATGATTGCACAACAGGGTGAATGCACTTATACTACTGAACTGTACACTTAAAAAACAGTTTAAATGATACATTTTATGTTATGTATATGTGGTATTTTACAACAACAGAAAGATAAAATAAAGAGAGGTCCTGGTACCAAGTCTAATGTGTCAACCAGTTCTAAAATTCTCGACCTCTTGGTGCTAACAGAGCCTAAGAAGAGATTTCCTCATTTCCTTTACCAAAGGGCAAAATCAAAACCTCAACTCTTTCCAGGCTGAGCTGACCAGACCTGTTTGGGAAACACCTGATCAAGATCTGTGAGTTTGGCAGGACTTCCATCTAGCCCAGGGAAGACTGAAGCCCCTAGAAAACCTTGCCTTTGCAGGTAACTTGAGGCAGGTATTTTGTGATCCCTGGGGGAAAGGGTTTTTTAATCTGTGTTCTTAGACTTTATTGTTTTTCTGGACTAGGTGAGGCTTCTAGGACTTAGATTCAGAAAAACTTGACTTGGAGCCCATCTGTTCAGTATTTGAAGCAAATTCATGGGGAGTTCTTAGGCCTAATTTGGGGTTTTGGTGGTTGTTTAAAAAATAAGTGAACAAACAAACAAAACTCCTTCGACCACCATGCAGATGAATGTAGTGTCTTAAAACATACTGCCTCGTGAAAGTAAGCAAAATGTCATCTTCTGCTTTCCTGATCTTTGGGCATTCTAATTTCAGATGTCTGCCCTTCAATGAGATAAGTGGCTGCAAGTTTAAATGCCAGATTCTTGATTCAGAATATCCTTAAGGGACTCAAGAGTTTTTGTAATTACTCAAAGAGATGGTTTCAAACTTGGGTGTCCATCTCAACTAGTGCTACAGTTACATGGAAATCCCTGGCCAGAATATACACTGCATATGCCTACATGTGGTAGGCATATGCAGGTTTTAACTGTCCATCTCCTTCAAAAGCCAAGGCTAAGGCTGAGATGATCTCCAAGAGCCTCTATGCAAACTGAGGTTGAGGAAAATGATCTCATATACCTCTCTGTCCCCTGGGTGGGAGCCTATTTGGGGTCTCTAGGGCTTGGTACTCAGTAAATATCTTTTGAATTGGCTTAAATGTCATCTTAGATGGTATAGAATATAATACACAGATCAAACTCTCCTGATTCCAAATAAGCTAACTCAAATATAAATCCTTCATCTTCCTAGCTTGGTAAACAAAGAAGAAAAACCCCAAACCTGTTCTTTGCACAAATTAATACACAAATTATAAAATCTTATATATTGCATTACTTATATGACCTAGTCTTTTTTCATTCATTAATTATTTTTTATTGATACATAATAGCTATACATATTTGTGTGGTACATGTGATAATTTGGTACAATAATATAAATAAATAAGAGTAATTGGGATATCCAATTCCTTAAACTTTTTTTCTTTTTCTTTTTTTTTTATTAAATCATAACTGTGTACATTAATACAGTCATGGGGTACAGTGTGCTGATTTTATATACAATTTGAAATACTTTCATCAAACTGGTTAACATAGCCTTCATGGCATCCTCTTAGAGCTTTTTTAAATTTTTCAATGGATAAATATATTTTGGTCTTTTTGAGTCTCACTTTGTCACCCCTGGTAGAGTGCCCTGGCATCGTGGCTCACAGCAACCTTGAACTCTTGGGCTCAAGCAATTCTCTTGTCTCAGCCTCCCGAGTTGTGGGGGACTACAGGTACCTGCCATAGCACCCAACTATTTTGAGAGATGGAGGTCTCACTCTAGCTCAAGCTGGTCTTGAATTAGTGAGCTCAGGTGATCTACTCACCTCAGCCTCCCAAAGTGCTGCTGGGATTACAGGTGTGAGCACCTCACCCGGCAAATTTCCTTAAGTGTTTATCTTTTCTTTAGGAACATTCAAATTATTATCTTCTAAATGTACAGTTAATTAATGCTAACTATAGTCACTCTGCTAATCTATCCATCAGGTCTTAGTTCTTCTAAGTGTGTATTTGTACTCATTAATCAACCTCTCTTCATTCCCCCACACCATCACCCTTCCCAGCCTCTGGTAACCTGACCTAGTATTTATTAATCCTGAAAAACAAAGGCAATTATAATGAGGGGCTGATGATTAATTTTTCTCATTTGAGTTTACCCCCTCCTAGCTAATTTTCTCTTTATAACAAATGACAAATTCAGAACAGGGGTTCTGTATGCAGCACAAACAGATGGGCCACCCCTGTGTGAGACAGTGAGGACAAACTGTAGATACACCCACTGGCCACCTTATCCCTAAATATTGAGCACCCACAGTCTTGCCTCTAGGTGTGTTTCTGAATAAGCTCCTACATAAACCAACTTGGGTAAAATCCTTGCATTTTGTATTACACTTTGTACTTTCCAAAGCACTTCGATCTATACCTATGTCATTTATTCTCATAACCACCTGGTGAACTCAAAAGAATTCCCATTTTACAGAGAAGACTGAGGCAAGGAGCAGTTAATGTGATTTGCTCACTTGAGTTAACAGTGGAGTTTGGATCCTAATTACTTCCTTACTCCTCTGGTTTAATCGTTTCCTATTTTTAGTGCACATCTGTAAGTTTAAAATTTAGCATCTCCCTGAGAGTTTGTGAAATAGTCTGTGTATCTTTCCCTGGGCTCACAACAGCCAGTGCCGGCACCTGATGCCTGCCAGCTGCTGGTCATTTCTCTTCTGGGGCAAGAGCTTCCTTCTGAGTTAACAGTGTTCTTAGACTCTCTGCTGTCCAGCACTTTGGTTGCTAAGCACAGAACCCCTCTCAGGAATTTGGGGATTTGTGGTCACAGGGAGAACTCAGCAGCAGTGGAAGAGCTAGGCCTTCCTTGGGAGAAAACAGGGAGGGCTGTCGGGCTGGCGGGCTGGCTCTGGGTCCAAAATGGCCCAGGCTCTGCAGTGACAGAGATTTGCAAAACTTCGGCCCAGCCTACAACTCTCTTACTAACAAGACTCTGCTCTCAGGGAGCAATAATCAGAGTGTTTCTGTTTTGCCATCATCTACCTAATTTACTGCTGCTCCGAGGATATAGTGCTGAAGTTCTGAAGCCAGTGCATTAGATGAACCAGGAGAGTCCATATTTGTCCTGGGAAATTCTTTAAATTCCTCAAAGAGTACATTTTTATGTGGTTTTATGCCTATAACCCTATTTGATAATACATACTACGTGCAGAATGTGTAGGGTTTCACCTTCACAAAAACTTTTTGCTTGGCATTGTCCTTTAAGTCTGCCAATAAGGGCTGTCCTTCTTCTATCCTTGAATGAACATTTGGGGCAGCCCCTTGATTTTTTTTTTAATTAATAAAATTTACACAACACAAACTTAACCGTTAATCATTTAAAGTATGCAATTCAGAGACAATGGGTATATGTATGGTGTTGTGCAACTACCACCCTCTATCTCAGTCAAGACATTTTCGTCATCCCAAAAGGACACATCATACCCATTAGTACTCATTCCCCATTACCCTCTCCCGCAGTCCCCCTTAGTTACCAGTATGCATCTGCTCATTCTGGTTGTTTCATATCAATGGAACCATACACCCTGGTGCCTTGGTGTCTGGCTTCTTCCACTTAGCATGTTTGAGATTCCTCCACATTGTAGCACGCATCAGAACTTCAGTCATTCTAACAACCCTTTGATTTTTGCTTACTCTCTGATTTTAGAAAGTCCCAGGAACTTTCTTTGCAAACATTGTCTCAATTCAGAAAATCAAATCTCCAGTCCAATCCACACTTAAGTCTTGACTTAAAAGTATGCCTTCTGCCCCTCCTCCTGCCACAGCCAGGGAAGGAGGCTGTGTTCCTTCTCTCCCTCTCTTCTCCTCCATATTTGCAAACTTCAGTTTCTGGTTTCTGGCCCCTCTGAAGGGAAAGTAGAGAAAGCGGACTGGATGTGGTGGCTCACACCTGTAACCCTGGCACTCTGGGGGAGCTGAGGTGGGTGGATTGCTTGAGGTTAGGAGTTCAGGACCAGTCTGAGCAAGATTGAGACCCTGTCTCTACCAAAAATCGAAAAACTAGCCAGGCATTGTGACAGGTGCCTGTTACTCAGGAGGCTGAGGCAAGAGGATCACTTGAACCCGAGAGTTTGAGATTACTGTGAGCTAAGCTGACATCATGGTACTCTAGCCAGGGTGATAGAGTGAGACTCTTACCTCAAAACAAAGGTGGGAGGGGAAAATTGATCCCTTGACTAGCACTGTGTAGAACGGTGTCAAGCTCTCTGATCCCATTGGTATTTCACAACCTGTCCTTGGGTCTTTTGCTGTCTCCTGCCAGGGCCTTGTAGGTGCAAACACCTTGATGTGGACAATGCATTCTGCTCTTTTTCCTGCTCCCCACTGGCTCCCCACAGTCTCTGGGGCATCCCATGCCCTCCCCAAAGAATCTTCTGAGTATAATTTTTAGCTGTCCTAGTGGTCTCTCTTCCATGGGGATAGGATCCCCTAAAAAATAACAGAAATTACGTAGACGCATTTATATAGAGACCAATGAGTGGATTTATTAATAGACCCATAAAATCGTTCCATTCAAAAACCATATTTAAAAATAAAATTCGTCCTCAAAATAAAAGTCATGTGTTTGAACAAATTTTTAAGTATTTTAAAAACATTGGCAGAATAATTATTTTTAGTATACAATCGAGTCTTTTAATCTGTTTCATTGCTATACCTCATCCTCATACGCTGTCAAAAATATTCCTTCAAGGTTTTTTAAAATTATTTTTTATTGAATCATAACACTGTACATTGATGCATTTATGGGGTTCAGGGTACTGCTTCGATATACAATATGAAATGTTTACATTGACCTGAGTAACACATCCATCACAATTATACTTATTTCTTAATAGTTTTGAAATGTACCATTGCATCAGGGCTTGTTATTTTGGATTTTTATAAAGGTACCTGAAATTGTCTTCAAAGTTGCATTTTATTTATTTATTTAGAGGCCAGGTGTCACTTTGTCGCCCAGGCTGAAGTGCAGTGGTCAGATCATAGCTCACTATAGCCCGGAACCCCTGGATTCAAGCCATCCTCCCACCTCAGCTTCCCAAAGTGCTGGAATTACAGGCATGAGCCATCACTCCTGGCCCAAAATTGCATTTAATTGTTACTAAGTTTGAAATTATTAACACCTTTAAAAGACTTTTCTCTATAGACCATTTTTTATATATATATATATATATATATATTTTTTTTTTTTTTTTTTTTTTTTTTTCAGTTGTCATTGTTTAGCTGGCCTGGGTCGGGTTTGAACCTGCCACCCTCAGTGTATGTGGCTGGCACTGTAACCACTGTGTTATGGGTGCTGGGCCTCCTAGACCATTATATTTTTAATTAAGAAACTATTCTTTACCGATGCCGAGGTGCTTGGTGAGCTTAAGGATATTTTGCTAAGTGTAGAAGAGTCTCGTTTCTAATTTATTTCATATTGAAATGTATAAATATTTCAGTCCAAATGTTTTCACAGACATGTCTCCTTTCAGAATCCCTTTCTTTGATAAACACTGTTACAAGATGAAAAAGTATCAAATAAGTGGTCTCTGCGCATGATTCTTTTGAATGTTTTGCCAAACTTAGACTGTAGGCCTTTCAATTTTATTCTATTTTGGTACAGAATATAAATTTGTACCAGTAAAAATAGAAACTCCAGCAAAAGATTCTCCCCTTAAGATTTCCTAAAGCACAATAGTAGATTGTGCTGTGCATGCTCTCACCCGTGAATTTGTTCAGTTCCAACCTTGACCCTTTCAGGATTAATCTCCATGCCTTCCTGTTTCCAAGCTTTGTTTTCAATGATTGCAATTTGCTAAAAGTTTGAAAAGCTGGAGTTTTATTTTAGTGCTCCATATATTGAGCATTTTAATTAAATGTTTCCAAATAATTTTTGAACAGAATGTAGAGGACTCAATTAAAAAACAAAAAGGTTGATATCATTATAAGACTATTGGGCTGATTTACAAAGGCTTCTGCAAAAGCTCAAATACTTCTAAAATCTGATTGATGACTTGCAGCAAAGAAAAAAAAGTAAGCTACCATGCCAAAGTTTTTTTTTAAAATACCACTTCAGCTCTTTCACAGTTACACAGTATGTATAAAAAAGTATTTGTAACATATACCAAATACAATTTCTATTTCAGTTCATACTCGTGCATAGACTATAATGGCTGATTTGAATGAAGTAGAAATTACATGTACATCATAACCAATTCCAAGGTCATTGCCACTTGATAGTTAAATTTCATAAAAACGTGTTGATCATGAAACTATGTTTCCCCAAAATATATATTTGTAGTGTGACTACAAAAACAATTTTATCTTCAAGGCCAGTTTAAATTAACAATAACCTTTATTATATTCATTTTGGATGTTTCATCTTTGGCAGAATGAACTTCCTAAAGCTTTAGTTTGATTCCATGAATGGGTTGAAAAATATAAAACTCTTATTAGAGTTAACTGACCTACTTGGAACATCAGATAATGTGGACATCAAATTGGTATCATTTAACTATTTGCAAAGTTGTTCTGCCAACAAAGTCCACACATTAACAATTATCACTTCTCTCTGTATGTGTACAAGAAAACTTGGAATAAAAAATAAGCAAGATTAATAAGTAGGCATGGTGGCAGGCATCAGCGGTCCCAGCTACTCGGGAGGCTGAGGCAGGAGGATTGCTTGAGCTCAGGAGTTGGAGGTCGCTGTGAGCTAACCTAACACTATAACACGGTAACCCAAGCCGGTAAGACTGTCTCAGGAGAAAAAAAATGAGCAAGATAAATTTTTATTATGGTAAAATATAACATAAAATGTATCATTTTACCCATTTTAAGTGTACAGTTCAGTGACATTAAGTACATTATTGTGCAACCATCACCACTATTCAACTCCGGAATATTTTTGTCATCCCAGACTGAAATGCTATACAGTAACTCCCCGTATTCCCTCCCTCCAGCTTCTGGTAACCACCGTTCTATTTGCTTTCCCTGTGATTTTGATACTCTAGGTACTTCAAATAAGTGGAATTATACAATATTTGTTATGTTGTGACTGGCTTATTTCACTTAATGTAGAGTCTTTAGGGTTCATCCATGTTGTGGTGTATGTCAGAATTTCCACCCTTTATAAGGCTGAATAATATCCCGCTGTGTGTATACACCCTACCACATTTTGTTTATCCATCCATTGATGGACAGTTGAATTGCTTCCATCTTTCATCTATTGCAAATAATTCTGCTGTGAACATGTGTGTTCAGCATCCGTTTGAGTTCCTGATTTCAATTCTTTTGGACTTACACCTAGGAGAGGATTTGCTGGTTCACACAATAATTCTGTGTTTAACTGTCTGAGGAATCACTTTCCACAACAGATCCATTTACAGTCCCATCAGCAAGGATTCCAAGGGTTCCAATTTCTCCACATTCTTTCCAACACTTGTTATTTTCTGTTTTTCATACTAGCCATCTTAACAGGTGCAAGGTGGCATTTCACTGCAGATTTGATTTGTATTGCTCTGGGATTAGTGATGATGAGCATCTTTCTGTGTGCTTATCGACCATTTGCATATCTTCTCTAGAGAAATGTCTATTCAAGTACTTTTCCCAAAATATAAGCAAAAGTAATTTTAAAGAACAATCATTTAATAATAGAAAAAAATGGTTCACAGAGCAGTGTATACGTGTACTTTTCCGGAGGTGCATGCATGTTCAATCATCCTCTTTGAGCATTTTCTCCTAAAAATAATCAATACATTCTTCTGTCAATGTTTCTTTGGCAGATTTGTGTCTTCTGGTTTCCATGTGGTCAATGACTTTGGGCCCCATGGTGTGGGTGTGTTGGCAAACATCAACATTTTCTGCTAGGTACATGTTCATCATCGTCTTTCTTGAGATACAGAGATATGGTACTTAAGTTTTTATTAAATATGCATGCGAATGTTTTTGAGCTCATTGTGGCCAGAAGGGCATATTGTAAAATGTAAAAATCATTACGAAACAATACAATGAAAAGTGAGAGTTGCAGCATATGCTACATGACCACGCAACAGTACCCAGAACAATTCAGGCTTCTCTCTCTATGCCCTTGGATAGGACTGCTTAGCCTGCATTTCCCACATATCTTTTATGCACACCTAATCTACAACTTCCTCTTTTTCCCACTGATACTGTCAACTGGAAGCCTGGTGGCTTTGACCCTTTTGGAGGCCACATTGCAGGCTATTTGCATAACTATTTGTTGGAATGCAACTAGCTGATATTCCAAGTGCCCACAGGGTCAGTGGCACCATATCGGTACTTTCTCTTCCCACCAGGCAAGACTGGTGCCAGTAAGCTTTCTGTGGTTACTCGTATCAGGGTGTACTTTATTTGGAATTGCCCTGCATGCTGTCCTCACAAGAAAGCTGTTGGTCAAGCTGTGCAACAGGGAAAGAGAGATATTTCTAGGAAACTTCTGAATTTAACCACAGATTAAAGGGCTCACGTGTGTTACATGAGAGCATAGTGTGAAGCTAGAAGTTTCAAGTGGAGGTCTACCAAACCCATCTGGTTGGTGTGAATGGAAGTATTATTATAATATACTTTGGGCTTTGTACCTGTAGCTCAAGCAGCTCAGGCGCCAGCCACATATACCATATCTGGCAGGTTCGAATCCAGCCCGGGCCTGCCAAACAGCAATGAAAACTACAACCAAAAAATGGCTGGGCATTGTGGCAGGCGCCTGTAGTCCCAGCTACTTGGGAAGCTGAGGAAAGAGAATCACTAAAGCCCAGGAGTTGGAGGTTGCTATGAGCTTTGATGCCATGGTACTCTACCCAGGGCAACAGCTTGAGGTTCTGTCTCCAATAATAATAATAATAATGTCCTTTGCTTAAAAGTAAAATGCTGAACCAGCTGGGATTCCAAGATGACAGACCTAAACTGGAACCATCCTGGACAAATTAGGGCAGGTGATTGCTTACCAATGGCCCCCAAATGATCCATAGGAAAATGCATCCATCTTTTGCCTGGATTAATTCTGCCTTCCATCCAGCGCCAATTCTCATTTGCTCCTCCACCAAGGTAGTACTAAAACCCATTTTCCTTGTCTTAAAGATTGCCCAGGGAGGAATCAAACTCTAATCGGTGATGGATGCTCTGCAACAGCTTGGGCACAAAACATAAGCACACCTTTGAGAGACAGACCACCTCACTAGTGAGTGACACAGAACCAGGCAAGGCACTAACCTGGCAACTAAGAGGACACGTTCTGGACTCACACTGCCTGGGGCCCGGCCCAGCCCTCTACCCAGCAGCTGTGTGAACCTGGAGAAGTTACTCAAGTGCTCTGTAAACTGATGAGAGGATTTGCCTCAGAGTATGCACAGTTGCCAGATGAAATTCAAATTCATTAAATTTTGAATTTTAGATTGCATTTTTTTAACTGCTGGGAAGGGAAACCAACAACAAATAACTTTATAGAGTAAGTAGGCCCCAAGTTTAACTGAGTATACTGGGTCTTTGTTTGCTAAATCTGACAACCCTATTGGTGTCAGAGTTAGGACAGGGCCTGGAATATAATAACTTATAGAATCAACTGCTGTTGTTAAGACTTCAAGGAACAGAAATCTTATAGCAAAAGGAAAGGATATTGTGAGTGAGCAGAGCCTGAGTTTTTCCCTCTGTTTCTCCTGTTAGGAGGCCACGTGGATCTGCATACTCAGATTCTCTCAGCCCATCTTTTTCTTGGCTTCTTCCAAATGTCTCCCTGGTGGCTGAAGGATGCCTCCAGCCTCAAGTCCACATGACCTAGAAGATCCAATCCTGTCCTAGTTTGGGTTGTTATAGGAGTAGATTTTGAAAAAAATTAAAAAAAGCATGTAGGTAAATAGTTTATGTGAGAGACATCCCAGAAACACTTGAAAGGGAGTGAGAACATGAGGGAGGGAAGATGGAAGTCAATCAGGAGCATTATCAAGATACATAGATAGATAGAAAGACAGACAGACAGACAGACAGATAGAGTCTCACTCTGTGGCCCTGAGTAGAGTGCCATGGCATCATCATAGATCGTAGCAACTTCAGACTCTTAGAATTGAGTGATCTTTTTGCCTCAGACTCCTGAATAGCTGGGACTACAGTGCCTGCCACAATGCCTAGCTAGTTGGTTTTTATTTTCTCTCTTTCTATTTTTAATAGAGACGGGTCTTGCTCTTGGTCAGACTGGTCTTGAACTCCTGAGCTCAAGCAATCTACCTGCCTCAACTTCCCAGAGTGCTAGGATTATAGGCGTGAGCCACCATGCCCTGAGCATCGGGGCATTATCAAACATAATTTAAACTTATCATCACCATGGGCAACTGAAACTCTATCCTGTTGGGAAACTCTAGAGAGTTATCCCAATGGAGGGGTGAGAGCGCTGGGTATTTACCCACGGCCTCTGCTCATTATGGTGAGGTCTGGTGCCAGGGTCATTAACACTCTGGCACTTCTGCTATTTCTGCCACATGAAAGTCCTCAGAGAGCACACAGGCCAGGAGCCACCCTGGGTGTATAGAGGTGAGACTGGACGTGGCATGCAGTCTCCTGCAAGCTTCTCCAGTGGACTAATTCATGTCTCTTAATTCAAATTTTTAAGGGAGAGGTCTTGATTGGCTACTAGCTGGCCTTGGGTCAGGTATTGGCCCTCAATCCATTCACCATGGCTGGTGGTCAGGGGCTGCAGGTGAATTATAACCTGCTCCTTCCATGTAGGCTTTGGGCTTGGGCAGTCATCACAGAGACAGGTGGGGACAGCCCTCCATGCGCAACCACGACGTGATAGTTAACCATGTTTGTGTTTATGTAGGAAGCTAAAAATCAGCCTCTTGAGTCTGGACCCCTACGGGTCAGGTCTTCCAGAGCAGACCCAGTCCATCTCTGGCTACAGGAAAAGAATATCTTTCCCATATCTGAGGCTGCATACATGGGTCTCCATGCCTTCTCCTTTCTAAATGCAATCAAACTCCTCAGTTTCTTCCTCTCTTCTTCATACCAGGCTTGTATTTTCATTTGGTCAGAAGACCTTTCAGTCCAAAAAAGCAAAGGGGAGGGAGGAAGCAGACATGAGGGCTTGTGTTCTGAGCAGGGCTGAGTGTGGCAAGGCAGGCAAGGCTGGCTAGAGAGGATCCATGGGGCAGAGGCCTGGCCTTGGTCTGAACTCCCCGTCACCAGCACCTCGGATGGTGCTGCAGCTGCTGTCTGCAGGGAGAGCACCCAGCGGAGGGGTGAGAACCCTGCTCTGGACTACTCAGGCCATGCCACATGTCTGGGAAACTCTGAAGTAAACAGTCCTCATGTGACTGAGGGAGGCTGCACCACCACCAATGGGATCCCAGAAAGGCAAAGGCACTCTTGGGAAAGAGAATGTCCCCCAAGATAGACCCATATCTAGGTCTTTTCTCTCCATGTGGACTCTTGACTAAGGAAAGTTTTCATCAGGGACATGGACTAGGATCAAGACAGACGACAAACAGGATAAACAGAGCAGAGCCAGAGCAGAAGGAGCACAAACGCCCGCGTGTGCTTAACAACCGGCTCTCGTCTGAGTTCTGTCTCCGGGCCCCAGGAGCTCTAACTCACCCTGACCTTTCTTAGAACTGAACCCTCCAGCATCCAGCCACCAACCTGGTGCCACTCACGGGCTTTCTCTAGTCATTAGCAGCTCCTGTCATCATCAGAGTTGGCTTTTCCTTGAGCAAAAGTTACCAGTTCTATTAGTTTCCTGAAACTAACAACAAGAGACCACAACCAGGTGGCTTAAGGCAACAGAAATACTTTCTCTACAGTACTGGAGGCCAGAGTCCAAAATGTCCCCTCTGGAGCTCTGCGGGAGGATCCTTCCTTGTCTCTTCCTGCTTCAGGTGGCCGTCAGCAGCCCTTGGCCACAGCAGCTTGTGACCGCATCACATCAGTCTCTGCCTCCGTCTTCACATTATAGTCTCCTCTGTGTCTGTGTCTTCTCCTTTCCTGTCTCTTATAAAGACACTCGTCACTGAATTTAGGACCCATGTGGTTAATCCAGGGCAATCTCTTCTCAAGATCCTTAACTGAATCGCATGCAAAAAGACTTCTTTTCCAAATAAGGTCATTTTCACAGGTTCTAAGGATTTGTGTACATACCTTTCTGGAGGCTACCTTTCAACCCATTATACCAACTAAAAAGTCTGGGAAAGATCACCCGTGAAGTATTTATTGAATGCCCCCCCTATGCCAGATTCAGGCAGGGCTCAGTCTCCCTTGCAACAACTTCCCAAAGTCTGGTTGTGTTTCAGAGGCTCCACCTCCACCCCATACTCAGCGCCTGGCTGGCCAGCTATTAAAATTGTCCTCAGCAAGCTAAGACCCTGACCAACAGGGGAGAGCTAGGGCTTTCCAAGCAACAGATCACTTTCCTGGTCAGTTTGGCTGTGAAATTATTTTGGGTGCCCCAGAATCAATAAAGTATAGCCCAGGGTCCACCAGGCATCTGCTCAGACATTGAACTCAGAGAATCCTGCCGCTGCTGTAACAGAGTGGCTTAACAAATGAAAAATAATAACTGGGTAGCTTACCAAATGAAAAATAATTATCTCACAATTCTGAAAGCCAGAAGTCCAAAATCAAGGGGTCTGCAGGACCCTCCTCTCTGAAACTCTGGCTGGGGAGAATTTTCACTGTTTATCCCAGTTTCCGGCAGTGTCATTCCCGGGAGTTCCTCTGCTTCCATTCGCATCACTGCAGTCCCTGCCTGTGACTGCCCCTGGTGTTCTCCCTGTGCTGCTGTTTTCACATCATCTTCCTCCTCTTATAAGGACACCAGTTACATTTGATTAAGCCGCTAGACTGCTCCGGTGTGACCTCATCTGAATTGCATTTGTGATGATCCTGTTTCCAAAAAGGTCACACATTCTGAGGTACCAGGGGTTAGAATGTCAACATATATTTTTGGTGGGGCCACAGTTCAACGCACAACCATAAACAAAACGCAACCACAAATTGGAATGGCACTAGGAGCTTGATACAGAACGCTTGGGATGTCTCAGGCCCAGGCCTACCCACCTGATGCCTCTGTGGCAGGTCTTTCGGGTCCCAGGCCCATCTTGCTAGGCTGAGTGGAATCTATAAGGGACCAGGTGGGGAGGGTGGGCCCCCAGCCCTGCCAGGTTGCCCTTACTCTCCTCCCACTGAGAGGGGGGCTCCAATGACAGTCCTTTGGGGACTCCATAGGTCAATGCCCTTATGGAGTTGACCAGAGAGTCCTTTAATAAACTCTCCTCCAGGCACCTGGTGTGAGCAGGCCCTCTGCTGCCTCCCAGGGCCTTCACTTGACTCCCTCCACAATCTCTCTGTCCCATTTTCTATCACGGTCCCTCCTCTCTCTACTCCAGCTTCCCACGTTTCCACTTCCCCAGGCTCATTCCTATCTCTGCACAGCTTTCTTCTGGTACCTGCAGTGCTCTTCCCAGCAAGCTGATCCTCACTCTCACCCCACTTCAAAGCCTTGCTTGGCTGTGGCAGGCTAAGTGAGCGTTTCCCTGACTATCTTTCCAAGAAGTACAATGCCTGCCAGCCCCAAGCACTTCCAAGCCCCTTTGGCTTCTCAATTTTTTTCAGAGCAAATTGAGAAAGTGTATTGCCTCCTTTTAGGACACTATGTACCATCCACATCTGTCTCTGCTGCCTCTAGAATGGAAGCTCATGGAGGTATGCCCAGTACCTAGGATGGTGGTATGTACAGGCATTCATTCAGCAGGTGCTAACTGGTACTGCGTGGGCACCAACAGTCTGCACCTTCATCCCCTACCCCTCTGATTTCCCTCTTACCTGGCCTCCAGCTTGCTGCTGCCCAAACCCTCTGGCCCTGCATTGCCATCCTGAGTGCTGGGGTTCCAGAACTTAGTGGGAGCTGGGCCTGAGGTCTGTTTTCCATGGCTAGGATGAGAGAGTGAGCGAGCCCCTTCCATGTGGCAGGATCTCAGGTGAGCCTCTCCTGACTGCCCCCACTGCTATTTGAAGTTGGGCTCTTTGAAGCCAGAGACATTTTTTTTCCATTACATATATTTTTTGACTTTTAAGAAACATTTATTATTATTGCTTTTTTTCAGATAAAAATGTCTTTTTTAAATTTCGACTTAACATGAGCGTACAGATGTTTCGGTTATACTGTTTTCATTTCTAAGGCAAAGTCCAAGTTGTAGTTGAGCCCTTCACCCAGAGGGCGTGCTTGTGCACATTAGATGAGATCCCACCAATAACCCTCCCTCCTCCCCCACCTCCTCTTCCCTCTCCAGAGTCATTTTTAAACAATGTTAAGGTCTACCCCGTCAGCACTTCTGCAGACAGCCCTCCTGACTGCTTCAGCTCGCTTCCTTCCAACCCTCTCGTGAATCTGCTGTATGTCAACCCTTTCTGTTCACTATGCTTAGCAGCCTCTCACCTCCTCCTCCTCCTCCCTTTCTTTCTTCCTTCTTCTCCTTCCTCCCCTCTCTGTCTCCCCCTCCCCCTCCTCCTTGCCTAGGCTCACACTAAACATCAAACTAGCCCTGCTGGTGCCCTTGTATTTCCCAAGAGTGCCTTCTGCTCTCCCTTGTGTCCACAGCTCTCAGTCGTGCAGGGTCAGGCCTAGGGGGGCCTGAGAGAGACTCTATTCTGTGTTCTTTCCCTTTCTAGAACCTGTGCAAAAACTTTCTGCTTCAGCGAAAAAGTCTCAGAATTCTCATTCTTGGCCTTGCCCATTGGTTCATTGCACTTGCTCAGATGGAGCTAAACCCCAGCAACAGGTACACAGATTTTCAGCTATTGTTTGTCATTGTGTTTCTTAGGTCAGTTTTCTTGCCACAGGTTTAGAAGTGCATGCAAGGTGTGGGGAGCCGGGGAGGCAGCGAGGTGGCCCAAGGCAGGGTCTAGACCTCTGCCCTGTCCACCCAGCACCCCTCCCTGTTATCTTACTGTTGAACCTCCTGGGGAAGGCCCTCCTGGACTGTGCCTTGGTCTCCCATCCTCCCCTTGCTGCTTGTGCTTGGCACTTGTCTTCCTGTTAGTTGACCTTGGTTTTCCCTTGACAATCTTCTAGTTCAAACTCCAGCATACCCTGTGTGAGCCGCCTTTAGCAAATGCTCCTCTCAGCCCCACCTAGGACTGACACCTGCTTATTCTGCAAACACCCCTCAAGTCCACCCTTCACCTGCTGAGGGAGGTGCTCAAGCCAGGCACCATAGGTAGGAACAGATGACATTCCTGAACATGGCAAGCTGGGTTCTGGCAGAAGGGGCAGAATAGAAACAGGTGTTATATAACTCTTATTAGACATACCTCCTGGGGTTTAAAGGCATGGAAAAAGTGGGGGGTGTATAGTTTATCTGGATGTAGTTTTAATGCAATCCAGAATACAAACATCTCAGGAGCCGGGCACAGTGGTTCACATCTGTAATCCTAGCATTCTGAAAGGCCGAAGTGGGTAGATTGCTTGAGTTTATGAGGTCAAGACCAGCCTGAGCAAGAGCAAGACCCTGTCTCTAAAAAATAACCAGCTGTTGCAGCAGGTGCCTATAATCCCAGCTACTTGGGAGGCTGAGACAAGAGAATAGCTTGACCCCAACAGTTTGAGGTTGCTATGAGCTATGACACCACGGCACTCTACTGAGGGTGACAAAAAAATTAAAAATCTCAGGAGAGGTATTCATGGTTTAGTTTAACTGGCTAGATGGACTGGGAGGAGATTGGGGCTGATTCTAGACCTACACATGGTGGGGCAGGGTGAGGAAGAGAGGGTGGGGTAGGCCTTGAGAAGGGAGCAGTGGCAGGTCCATGGTACCTGAAGGATACATTGATTGGCAACAGATAGTTCCAGATAAAAAGGGCATGAGGGTACCAAGGAATGTTAACCTGGTGGATAATCCAGGTGCAGGAAATACCTAAGAGCCCAACAGGTAGACAGGGTAGCATGGGCATGTAGAGTGACAAAGTTCTAGCAATTATGCCTGTGGATTGACATTAAGTTATTAAACAGTGAGTTTCAGAAAGCTGGGCATGGAATGTCTCAAGTTCTCCTGCTCAAGGAGACATTCAAGAAAATTTGAATGCCTTTTGGAATAGGCAGGTTAACATACCGTATAAGACCACAGGGAGGGGTGAGGATGACCAGCTGCAGAGGGCACATCTGTGGTTGTCACCAGGGCTGTGTCCCATTAGTGCTGACTCAGCTTTCCCGGCACCTGATAGATTTACCTTCCCCTCCTCCTCTGAAGCTCAGAGTCGTGTGACTTGCCCTGGCAATAAAATCTGGGCAGATGGAGCGTGTGTGTTTCCAGGAGGGAGCTTTAAGGGCCATCAAGCTGTTCACTTGCTCCCTTCCCTTCACTGCAGCAGTGGTTGTGCAAGCACACGTCAAGAGAAAGCTGCCACCAGCCTGAGTCCCTGAGGGGACCCCATGAGCACAACGCCCCCCTGACACGTCCTTGGATATGTAGCATGAAGAGGAAGTAAACTCTAGTGTTAAACCACTAAAGCCTAGAGTTGTTTGTTACCACGGCATAACCAGCTCTCCTAGGAGCGGGCTCTTCCCAAACCGATGTCAGGGCAGGAGACAGCACTGAGGTGGAGAAGGAGCAGGGAACAGAGCTGAAAGGCCTCCTCTGTGCGTCTCTGTTTCCTTATCTATAAAATGGGACAACACAACTCCTCAAAGTGCCTCCTTTATACTAGGCATGTGTCCAGAGAGCAGGGGGAGGAGAAGGACGGGCACCTCCTTGGGCCCACGTCCCTGAGGCTGGAGCTCTGAGTAGCATCCGTGTCCGGAAGGAGCAGGAAGGAGGAGGCTGAGGGCACGGTAGGCGTGAGGTTGAACAGAGGTTTTGAAATAAAAGCCTTCTCCTCACCTCCACCCTCTGTCCCCTGTTCCCAAAGAAGCTCCAGCTCAAAGCAGGCCAAGCTCCTCACCCTCCCTCCTGGCTCAACCTCTGCTGACTCCCCAGGCTGCTCGGTGCTCTGTCTTCTTCCTCCCACCTGTGGCACCTGGATTTCTTTCCGCCTACTTCTTCCTGACCCTCGGCACAGCCTCTAAATCAGTGCTTCTCAACCTTCCTAATGCTTCGGCCCTTAATACAGTTCCTGTGGGTTGCAACCCACAGGTTGAGATCTGCTGCTCTAAATGTTCAAACAGTCCTGGGCCTCATCCTCCAAACACCCACACACCTACCAAACAACACCTGCAGGCCTCTCTTTTCAAACAGAGAACAACACAGCTGCGAGCAGGGACGGGCTCCCTAATTCAAAACCAACAGAGCCCGGAAGGGCACCTTGGGAAAAGGAAACACAGGAGAGCAGGGAGGAAAGAGAAGACAGCCCCAGAGCACCTCTTGGGTGTACGCCCTCCAGCCATTTTTCAGTCCTTCTATCCCTCCTCCTGCAAAGAGCTGAAACAGCCAGATAGTTCCCTTCCCATCCTTCTTTGCAACAAAAGTAGAGGTGTAGGCGCTAACTCTGGCCAGCAGGCCCCAAAGAGGAGGAGTTCACTGGTGTCCTTTGGGGAAGGTTTTCCTCCCTAACAAAAGGAGATGCAGAGGTGAAAATGCTCTTCCTCTCCAGCCAGATATTGTTATGCCTATGTGGGATGGAATTGTCATCTTGTGACCACAAGGACAAGCCTAGGACCAAGCTATTATGCCGAGAAAGTCTGAGTAGTAAGATGGAAGGGGCTGGGTCTCTGGGGACCATCACTGAGAAGCAACCCAGAAACTTCCCTAAGGTAGGTTTTCTGATTACGTATGACAATGTTGATACTTACTGTTTAATCTCCTAGTAATTGGGTATTTGCCCTGTACAGTTGGAAGTATTCTGATGGACACAGAAGGAACCAGCATTAGCCAAATTCCCTGATGTGTGAGACTCTGCTGCGAGCTTTATACAAAGTAATTACCATCATACATTATCCTCTTCTTATATTTTAGGAAACCAAATCTTAGAGAGGTTAAGTAACCAGCACAAGGTCACATATTACATGCCGCAGGCAGTATCGTTGTGACAAAAATCAAAACAAAACTTATTGCCCATTTACAGGTAAATAGATGAACAAAATGAAACTTATACATACAACGAAATATTATTCAGCCTTAAAAAGGAAGAAATTCTGATATATTCTACAACACGGATGAAGCTTGAAAACATCATGTTAAGTAAAATAAACCAGATACAAATGGAAAAAATTGTATAATGTGCATGGAGTACCTACCACATGCCAGGTTGTAAGTGCTGGGACTACAGAGGTGACAAGACCCAATTCCTGCTCTTATGGAACTTATATATTTAGTGTGGGGAGACAGGCAGTAGACAGGTGAAAAAGAAATAAAGCTAAACAAACAAAAAAACACACGCACACAATTAATTAAATATATCCCTTTTCTCAGAAGTCCCGGGAGCTTGGTCTGTACTTTGCTTTGGCTTTGTTGCCCTCCTGCCTTATCCTTCGGCATTGATGTTCCAGTTTGTAGCTCTCGGGGTTAGGTCATTTTAATCTCAGGTCTGCCTGGAGGGGAGGGGCAGGTGTTCACCAGCGCATGCACGGTGTGGTAGTTCAGACTGTGAGGGCTCTGCAGCCAGAAAGTGTAGGTTCAAATCTCAGCTCTGCCTGCTAACCATGTGGCTTTGACAAGTATCTTCATTTCTCTGGGCCTCAGTTTCCCCATAGATAAACTTAGGAACTGGGACTAATCACAGAACTAGTTCCTAGGGTTTTCATGAGACCCAAATTTTTGTGAGCCTCCCACAATATACATAGTTGGTGCTAGTTCAGTGTTCGTTGAATGAATGGACATCTCTTCAAGCACTTGACCAGCTGCCACTGGTCCACTGTCACCTGGAAACCACCCACCTGCACATTGGCCCTCCCAAGTGTGCAGGAGCCAAGCAGAAGTGGGCTCCCCTGTGCTTGTTCCCAAACCACCCTTTATGGTGGTGATAAGCTGGCCTGCTCCACCTGTCATTTCAGGAAAATAAGCAGACACTGCCCTCAGGGGCCGCAGTGAGGCCAACTCCACTGTCAGCACATCCCAGAGGAGCAGACAGGCTCTAGGAATGCAGGATCAGGACTCATTAATAATTAATGCCTCACAGCCAGGCCTAATCTTTGCCACTGTCTGGAGCTTCACGCTGCAGTGTCAGAATTAAAATCCCATGGCCCGGGACAGCAACTTAGCCTAAAAGAGACTCAGTTCCCAGTCTGTGAAATGGAGGTGCTAGCTCCCACCCTTCTGGGGGATTTGTGCTAGCAACCTGCTGTGGGTTATGAGCACGTTGCCACACCATCGTTAAGCCTGGTGGCTTACCTTCAGTGCCTTTTGACCCCAGGGAAGTAGGCTAAGGCCAGCCTGGGAAGATTATTTGCAGGGAATTAGTGCAGGCGAGAGCAGGATTAGGCCAGAGGCCCCACAGCTCCCATCTGCAAAGAACTAGTGCCCCCTTTAGCTGAGAATGAGCACTTGCTGCTCAAGGTGTTTAGAAAGGGTTTACGGAGGAAGAGTCAGTCATGAGCTAGAGAAGCCCTCTGAGCCTTCCTTATCCGCCTTTAAGGCAGATGTTGCCCTGATCCTCACCCATCCCTCCTCCAGAACCTCTGCCACCAGGACAACAGCCAGCATGCACCAGTTCTCCAGAGGATGGATAGGTATCTCCAGGAACGAGGACACCTGGCTGGTCACTGACCTGCCACTCCCTGTGAGACCTGGCAAGCCACCTTGCCATGTAGGGCCTCGTTTTCTCTGTGAAATAAGAGAGTGCTGGGCAGTGGCCTATCCATGCTCTTGAGACAGCAGAGAGATTGAGGAGAAAGGGTCAATTTTGGCGTCCTACCGGGTTTACAGGCAACAACAGTAGAGAAAGAGACCAAATTGTCACCTACCAGGAAACAGAATTCACTGTCAAATGAATGAATAAATGATGGATGAATGAATGCATGCAGGCAGGCATGAAACCGTGAATGTGGACGCTGTACAGGTTTGTCAAAGAGCAACAGCATTTCCTCCGAAGGACATGGAAATGATAAAACTGCTTCTGAGGGTAAATTATATAATCCACATAAAACAGAAAAAACCAGAATTATTCAAAGATACTTTAAATAATATGAATACTTAGCTTTCATTGAGGAATTATTCACCGGGCTTATTCTTTGAGTTATATAATGATAACCTTCTTTTATCCTTGCAATAATATAAAATAGGTAACATTATAACCCCCAAGTTACCTATGAGAAACTGAGGCACAGAAATGTCCAAGGCTAACCTTGACGTCTTGCTTCAGAACCCAGGGCTAGTGTTCCCCAGTACTGCCCCCTGGAGTTGGAATGGCACTAAGCTCAGAATGCACCTTGGCTACCAAGACACTGAGGTGAGTACTGTTTACCTGAGGCCCGGCCACCATCGTTCCCTCAAGAATCAGTCTCCTCCACACTGACAGAGGAGGAAGACGGTCTGGGCTTCCAGCTCTTTGGCTTGGGTCCTTGGGTTGGTTCTTACATAGTATTCTTGCATCCTCCTGGTCAGACAAGACAGGACTGAAATAATAGGTGAATTCTTTTTTCTGTCACACTCACCTGATTTTGAGCCCACACAATAACAGCCCTAAGAAGTAAATATGCTACCATTTTTCACCAACTGTACAATGCAGCATTATTGTATATACCATTAAGAAGAAGAGGGAGGCCACTAATGAAACTTTGACAGGGGAATAAATTCAAGACTCTCTTGATTTCGGAGGTGTTACAATATGAGAAAATGTGCTTCTTGGAATGGATGAAATGTGGTGTAATTCTTTTTTTTTAAGATTAGGAATCTGTGACCTTGTTGTAGGTTATTTACTCAAGGTCATGTGGAAAATGAGGACAAATGGTTTTCAAGACTTGTTCTGCCACCGAATCCCAGGTCTCCCACCATCTGACCACCCTCCATTAGGGGTGTGTAAGTCAGGAAATGGAAAGGCCACCCTCGCAGAGAGAGACACAGGTCAGTGACAGACTATTTATGAAGGATGAGACTTCGCCTTATGCCTCTCTGGGATGCTGTAATTGCTGTGAGCTCTGAGAACACAGAGAAGGGCTTGGTGTATAGCAGGCGTGGAGAAGTGGCTTGGAGGGCAGGTGCTGATGAAAGGCAGGAAGACCACAGTGTGAGGATGAGGAAGCACAAAGAAGGAGCCCTGAGCCTGGAGGATTCTAGCCTGGAGCGAGATGTGGAATAACAAAGCACTTTGTATATTACAAAGCACTGCTAACAGTGCTAACATTTCCTAACATTATAAGTAAAAATACACAAACCCAAGTGTGGAGCCCATTTCAGTATGCTATTACATTCAAAAGAAACCCCAAAATGAAAAGCAAGTTAAGCTTTTACTTAGTTTTTGAAAATTACCAAAAAGGGACTCAACTTCTCCCTGGCTTGTCCTGTGTGATACAGGTTATCTCTCTTACAACACCCATCAGTAGCTGTGCTGAAACTTCATTCAGGCTCCAGCCTCAATCTCTCTCCCTCTCTCCACTCTCCCTCCCTCCCTTTCTCTTCCCCTAAATTCCCAAAACTTAAAAGAAAACCAAGCTGGGCAATGGGATTTCTTTCTCCTTTCTCACCATTTCCCACATTTTAGGATCTCCCTGTTTTCTCATGCAGGCAGATCTCTACCTTTTTAGAAATAACTCAACTTACATTTTCTTCTCCCACAAAATTTATTTAATTCTATCTCTCATCATATTTAGCACATCGAGAGGATGAGAGATAAAAACCTACCTATCAAGAACAAGGTATGTTATTCTGGTGACAGGTATACTGAAAGCCCTAAGTTCAGTACAATACAATTGATCCACATAGCAAAAAACATGGGTACTACCTAATTTTTTTAAAAATAAAACAATAAAAATACTAATTAGCACATCAACCCCATAGGCTCAGAATCTGCCTGCTAGGTGGGGGTGTGGCATCATGTTAATAATGTTTGTTTCTGGCATATAAACACAATCATCAGTAATCTCTTAACCTATCACACAGTAGCTGCTGGACTCCTGATTGGCAGGTTAAGAATAATGCAAGGTGTAAGTTCTTCTGGTGATTAAGCTATTTCTGCATACATGCAAACTTAAGATTTCCCTTAAAATTATCTCTCAGAAAAGGAAGTTACCTTATATTTCATTCCTTACAAAATCTACCATATTAACAGGAAGCTCTCTTGTATCTTGAAAATTAAAAGTATCTTCTTGAGAGGATACAGTAGCCTGAAGAAAGCAGTCAGTGCTAATTTGGGATGCTAATAAAGATCCCGAGGAGGACCACCTTATACAAACGATGGCAAGGGAGACACAAATGTTCACTGTAGATTTAGTCTTTAGAGGGAAAGACCTTACAATGGTGTGAGAAGTTGTTTTAAAAAAAACTTTTCAAGGACCACTAAAAACCATTGCATTTAGTGCTTATGATGTAGAAGTCAGGAGTATGTTTCCACAGGAGGAATTGTTCCCTGTGTTCCCAACAACAGCATCTTGTATAGTTTCAAAAAAATGTTGCCTTTCAATCAGAATGGACTGAGGTTGAACTGTCAAAGGACTCCTACTAATTCAGACAAAGATGCTCATGTCAACAAACCACCAGCAAAGTTTAAATCAAACTGCTCCATGAAGTCCTAGGACTATAATTCTAGCACTCTGGGAAGCTGAGGTGGGTAGATTGCTTGAACTCAGGGCTTCAAAAGCAGCCTGGGCAAGAGTGAGAGCCTGTCTCTACTAAAAATAGAAAAACTAGCTGAGCGTCATGGAGGGCGCTGTAATCCCAGCTCCTGGGGAGGCTGAAGCAAGAGGGTCACTTGAGCTCAAGAGTTTGAGGTTGCAGTGAGCTATGATTCTATAATAATGCCACAGCACTCTACCCCAGGGCAACACAGTGAGATGCTGTCTCCAAAAAAAGGAAACTGAAACATGAGTGGAAAAAGCAAAATTTCTAAATTAATATAGCCTTTCATATAATATGTGACTTTTAGATATAAATTTTTTACATTAAAAAATAAATATCATGAACAGCTGACTATTTAATTCCCTAAAAGTTTATATATTTAAGTTGGCCTGAAACATTGGTTTTCGTTTGGCAGTGCCTTAAATCTTTTCATTGGGAAATGGGAAATGACTTTGTATTTAGAATTGCATATATGAATTAGGCATATGTGGGCTTAGTAGGAACGGAATTAATGAGCCTGGAGTTAATGTTTTGGTCTGAAGGGAACTAAAACCTGAGTTTGCCTGAAATTTCAGGATGATGGCTCCACCAGAACATTTCAGACTTCTGGTGTTAAAGACCTTCCTTACACCAGGCCAGCTGCTCTTCACGTTTGCTGTAACTTGAAGAGCAATTCTACAGATGAAACACTCAAGAAGATGAGACAAGGGTCAAGTGAACCCGTTAGAACTGTCATGGGTAACACGAGGTTAGGAGTTTCCTCTTTGTAAGATCCATGGTGCGTTGGAGGGGTGGGTGAGAGGGCTGAGTCCAATCAGCATCGCCCTTTGTTCTTCAGAGATTTCCTCTGAAGAGAAAATGTCCTTACCATGGGATAGAAACCCTGGTTGCCCAGCATCCTTCAAGGGCGGAGAAAGCAGAGTGAGACAGAACAAGGAGCAGGGCAGAGAAAGCTCAAGAGGTCACAGGGGAGGCCTTGCCTGGCTACCTATGTCCTGCCTCCTCCTACCTTCATAGAAATATCCAGTAACATTCTCTCTCCTGGGAATCAAGGACTAAAGGATTTTCCAGATCAAACATTAGCAAATTCCAATCTACCCTTAGCCAGACCTCTTTTTACTAATTCCTTTTCCCTGTCATTAGTAATCCTTTAGAAATCCAAACTTAACTTGTATTCCTCTTAACTTGTCATCAAGAGAAGTTGGTGCTTCTCTTGATGACTGAAAAGAAGAAAAAAACTCTTAAAGAAATTTGGTTTCAGGCTCTGCGGTTAAGGTGCCAGCCACATATACCAAGGGTGGCGGGTTTGAACCCAAACTGGGCAAGCTAAACAGCAATGACAACTGCAACAAAAAAATAGCTGAGGCTTGGCGCCTGTGGCTCAAGTGGCTAAGGTGCCAGCCACATACACCTAAGGTGGTGGGTTTGAATCCAGCCCAGACCTGCCAAACAACGATGGCTGCAACCCCCGCCCCCCCCCAAAAAAGCCAGGCGTTGTGGCAGGTGCCTGTGGTCCCAGCTACTTGGGAGGCTGAGGCAGGAGACTTGCTTGAGCCCAGGAGTTGGAGGTTGCTGTGAGCTGTGATGTCACAGCACTCTACCCAGGGGGACAGCTTGAGGCTCTGTCTCAAAAAAAAACAAAAAAAAAAACAGCTGGGTACTGTGGCAGGCTCCTATAGTCCCAGCTACTTAGGAGGCTGAGGCAAGAGAATCACTTAAGCCCAAGAGTTGAAGGTTGCCGTGAGCTGTGATGCCACTGCACTCAAGGGTAGACAAAGTGAAACTGTCTCAAAGAAATTTGGTTTTATATTTTGAAAACATTTTTTAAAACAAGGAAAAATCTCTGATTTGGCAATATTTTCACTCAAGAATTCTCCAAAGAATCTTGATTTGCGAGAATAGCTGACTGAAAATCATTTACTGGTCTAGGTGTGTGGTGTTTGGGTTTCAGAGGGCTTGTCTGTCTGGCCCATTTGATCCCCACCCAGCAGCACTACCAGGTAAGCAGGGCACATGTTAACTCTAGGGTGCAAATCAGAGGAA
Source organism: Galagoides demidoff (assembly GCA_963574575.1). Lineage (NCBI taxonomy): Eukaryota > Metazoa > Chordata > Mammalia > Primates > Galagidae > Galagoides > Galagoides demidoff. The sequence continues at coordinate 27,009 of CAUYQV010053751.1, forward strand.
GCTTAGTTTAGAGAAAAATAAAAACTGACACACATCTGTGTGGCTCTCACCATTGTCTGGTTTTATGAAGGGGGTGTTTTTCAGTGAGAACTCTTCTATTCCAGTTTCAGAAAAAACAGCTCAAACTAGCTGAAACGAACAAAAAAAAAAAAGAGGAAGGAAGAAGTCATCAGTTTATGTAAGTTCAAGGAGTGGACTGAGGGGAACTCAAACAATATCAACCTCTTTCTCCCCTTCCGAATCTCCAGTCTCGCCCTCCCTCCCTTCTGTCTCCATCTTTAGCTTTTTGCTTGTGTGGATGTCATTCTCAGGCAGGCTGTCCTCTAAGATGTGGCAAAGAGACCAAACTTATTACCACCCCTAGGATCAAATCCTGCCCACTCAGCAGGCTGCTGGAAAGCAAGTCCCCCTTCCACCATTGGTTTTCAAAGGTCTGGTGCTGGGACTCCAGCCTGGACTGAGTGAGTCACGTGTGGAGTTGCCCAGAACCAGCCCCCGTGGCCCTGCCTTGTGTCACATGCCCTCTCCTGGCACTGAGGGCATACATGGTCCCTCCCCTTCAGAGCTGGGAAGGGATGAGTTTCCAAGAAGGTGTTTGGACCAGGTGTTTTCTGTTTATAGAGACGGGGGAATGGATGCAGAGCAGGCAAGACATTCATTATCGTCACCATTCCCATTATTCACTTGAAGCAGAGTCCTGGGTCCCGTAGCCGGATCTCAGACCCTGGGTCTCATGATCCATTTCCACACAGGTAGACAGAAATCCACTGACATGGAGTTGAAGTGACATCTGGACTCAGTCTATCAGGTGTCCTCCTTTAAACTCACAGCCATTTTCAGAAAACCCAGCTTGCCTTTACCCAGGTTACTCACCACCAGCACCCCTGTGAAGCAGCACCTTTCATTCAGAATACATTCTCAGTTACACAGTAAGTCAACGGTCAAGCTTCACGTTCTTCCTACAGATTTGCTGGGAGGCAAAGGGAAACCACCCAGGGCCTGGCCTCCATTTCTCCTTCTGAGGTCCCCCAGCTGGCTAGCCACAGGAGTGGCTCAGTCGACCTGCCCGTTTCCCTCTTCCTTTCCATCGCCCTACTCCTGGGCACGTAACTGGTGTAGTTCCCATCTGCTGAAGTGACTCTGTCCATGTTTTTAAGCATGTTATCATAATTATCAAGGCCAGGACTGATTGCCTTATTTCTTTTTCCTCCCCTGGAATCCAGTGCCTTGTATATACTCAGCTTTCAAGAAATGATTCTACCCAGCACTCTGGGAGGGTGAGGTGGGTGGAATGACTGAGCTTATAGGACCAGCCTGAGCAAGTGTGAGACCCCTGTCTCTGAAACTAGCTGGGCGTTGTGGCAGGAGCCTGTAGTCCCAGCTACTCGAGAGGCCGAGACAAGAGAATCACTTGAGCCCAAGAGTTTGTGGTTGTTGTGAGCTAGGTTGCCACAGCACTCTACCGAGGGCAACAAAGTGAGACTCTCTCTCAAGAAAAAAAAAATAAATGATTCTAACTTGCACCAGTCCTACTTTTGGGCTGACTTGAGCGTTAACATTCACTTGGCCAAGCAAAGGCACAACGTATGACAGGCTTTGCTCACTTGTATTTCTCAATGTTCTGATCATAGATTGTTCTAGAGTGGATGGGAGCAATTCTGTAAGTAGGATATGAATCACCCTTAGGCTTACTTTGTTAATCAGTGCATCTTTCAGTTGCTTTATGGTATACAAGGGCTATCCTGAAAGTATCCAGCCATGTACTATGAAAAATAGTATTAACAATGACTGGATACTTTCCGGACAGCCTTCGTTATTTTAAAACAAAATGTCTCCAAATGATATTCCTTTTTAGTTTCTCACAATAAAAAGCATCTCTTTTGCATTTGTAGGTACTTTCTAGAGATAGAGATGAGTTAATTTATTCCTTTTCCCTTAAATTTTTATGTAGGTTCTTTAAATTCTATCTCCTACTTCAGGCTGAGAATAGAGTGTTAGCTTATCCAGAGCATTAAAGATTTATCACCTCCATTGCTCTTTATAGAACTTCCCTTATTTCTATGGACTATCTCATTTGCTTAGGTTATTCTGCAGAAGAGTTAAAGGGGATAATAATGTTTTCTGAAGCCCTGTTTAAGTTTTCAAAAATCTGTAGGATGCTGAGTTTTTAATAACTTCAACTAATTACCCTTTTTGGGATTAGATGTTAAGTTGAAAACTTTAGGTTTCATTAGTTTATTAGTTTATTGAAAACTAATAAATCTGATTTATTATGAACAAAATATGGTTTCAATGTGCAAATGCCTCCTGGGGACAGCCATTTGTACATGAAAGATTTTTCCCTGATCAGGTTTAAGATCTACAGTAAATCCATCCAAAAAAGGCATGTCGGTTGCAAGTACTAAAATTGTGTGCAGTTTTCCCCTTTACTGGGAACAGGGGGCTGAATTCATGTGGTATTTGTTTTCTACCCACTAGGTTATGATGGTAATGAGTAAGGGAAAGCCGTGTGGAGGATGACAGCTGTGGAGACCCAGAAAGGCATTCATTGGCCAGGTCTTACATTTATTACCAATTCCCCACAGTGTCCTGGATCTAAAAAACAGAATGACATACCCAAAGGAGCACCATGTATTTGTCTTGGATGACAGAATCATGATGTAGAAAAGGATCCTATAAATTATCTAGTTGAGGCTCGGCGCCTTGGCTCAATTGGCTAAGGCGCCAGCCATGTATACCTAAGGTGGCAGGTTCGAATCCCCAGCCCGGGTCCGCCAAACAACAATGACGGCAGCAAACAAGGAATGGCCGGGTGTTGTGGCGGGCGCTTGTGGTCCCAGCTGCTTGGGAGGTGGAGGCAGGAGACTCGCCTGAGCCCAGGAGTTAGAGGTTGCTATGAGCTGTGATGCCATGGCACTCTACACAGGGGGATAGCTTGAGGCTCCGTCTCAAAAAAAAAAAAAAAATTATCTAGTTGAACCCACCCCGGGTCCATCTTATAGATAAACCGAGGGTTCCAAAGTCCCATAGAAAATGGTCAAATCTCCAGTCAGTGTTCCTTCCACACTGAGACTTTTGTCACTCTTCATACTTATCATTCACATTGGGTGGCTGAGGCAGGACAAGATTCCAAATCCCATGCATACGTGTTTTTAAAACATCTCACTTGAAACCATATTCAGTATTAAAACCTGTCCAGACTTTTTAAAGGACAATGAAATGGGCATAAATCAGACTACACTGCGAAACCTTCAAAGACATTTTGATGTAAGGGTGGACAACAGGAGGCCAAGGGGCCAAGGACAATGGTTCAGACAGCCTCCCCTGCCTCCCACTCTCCCTTCCCCACCCCTCTTTCCCCATCTCTTCCTCCACTGCCTCTTTCCAGCTCCATTGTGTGCTGGTACTGAGGACAGAGGAGGTTAGGATTTTCATGTGATATCACAGTTTCCTTTCGAATTATTCATTGAGGAAAAAGAATTAGTAAAATTCATTGAATATGTGGAAAAATTTCATCTTTAACACAGATGCGGGTTAGAGTCTTCCCTCAGCTATTTACAGGTAAGAGTTTTGAAAGATGAAATCATACCTATGTATTATTCTGCAACTTACTGGCATTTTAACATACTATATAAACATCTTTCTAGATCAGTACTTAGTATCCATCTATCAATCTAAACTAGTTCTTAAAATAAGTGCTAAATATTCCGCAGTGTGGGTATACCGTCATCAGCCCAACTGCTTTTCTGTTCATGAATGTGTTAGTCAGGTTGACTATCGCAAACAATGCAGTAATAACATGCCTCGCTGTGCCTGCCATACAGTAAGTCTAAATCTCAAGTTATCTTCCTCAGCTATTTTGATGCCTTCACATTCAGAAAGGGAATCACAACGGAAGTCAAGGTTAGCAACTAGAAAGACCCACTACTAAGCGTTTCATGTATCTCCCCTTGTTGATTTCATAGGTTTTCCGTAGTTTCTCAATTTGCATTTAACACTTGTCCTTTCCCTACTTTATTTCAAAGGTGGAAATCTCAAAATGTTAATTCTGTCTGAAACAGCTCTACCAGCGGCAGAAAAATGCTGCAAGAGTGGGACAGTAAAGCAGTGTCAGGCTGTGGAAGCATTTAGAACGGGGGAACATCATGTGATTCTGAATTAACCCCCAGCTTTGACTAAGACAGCCATTGCTTCTATTTTGAAATGGTGGTAAGGAAAAGCAAGTCAAAGCCCTGGAAAGAGCCTGGAATTTCAATCCAATGGACAGAGAAACATGTAAGTTTCCTTTACAGATGGGCAGGAAATATGCTTGTTTTATGATGTCTTCACATCTTAACTTTCAATCCATACAACTGACTCCTTCCTCTTCTGAATGCCTATTTGTTGCCACATTAGGATTGATCTGTAATCACAATTACTCCTTTGAAGTCCTTAATCTACCCTCGTGTAATAGTGTAAAATTTGGAATACTCAGAAATCAGGATTTGTGACCTATGGTTTTTTGTTGTTTTGTTTTTTTGGTAGAGACAGGGTCTCATTATGTTGCCTGGGCTGGTCTTGAACTCCTGCCTCAACCTCCATACTGTTAGATTACAGGTGTGAGCTACCATGCCTGGCCTATGGTTCTTATTTACTAATAATTGACACCCGGAGAAATTTTCAGCCTCCCTGAGTCTTCACCTCTTTGTAAAGTGGGGATAACTCATTAGATCTGGCAAGTTCTGGTACAGGCTATGAGGTGTAAACCAAAGCAATGGAAACACTGGGCCTGGTGTATTAAATAGCATACAACATTTAAATTGCAAATAAAAGCTTGCAATTTATTTGTCTTTCATTGATTTCCTATAGAAGTTAGTACTTTCAGAGCGCTCCAGAGCTGACTAGGCTGATAGAGGCTTCACATATCAGGAAACCAAAGTTATGGCCTGAAGACTTAAAGAGCCCTGCTTGTTACCAATGTGAAACATTTTTAATAATTACTGGCAATAAGGTTATGAGAGTAACCATTGTAACAAATATTTTTAAAAATTTTTCTTTTTTCCCCTAGTTGATCAGGGTCAAATATGGTCTCACAACTTCTGAGAGAGAGAAATATTCAAAATTAAAAACAATACCGAACAAAAACAACCAAGAGAAAGCAAATGGACATCATTCACATAGAAGATGCTAATACTAGAAGCAAATTCTTGGAACAGTAATGTTTTGGGAGATGGTGGTGGATGGGTTACTGATGCCCTCAGTTAATTGACGAGTACCCCCTCTTCCCAAAGAGTGTTGACTTACATGTAGAGCACATAAAACCAGGTCATTACTGGGGATGAAGGAACAAGCAATTTACCTGATGATCAGCTTCTTGGAGGCTTGGAGTGATCCTGAGCCCATTTCTTTGTAAGATACTCTCCCCAAAATGACCCCTATTGCATATTCCAACCTAAATATCCTTAGTTCCTATTTACTGTGGTTTCTAGGTCCCTCAACAAGCTGGTTACTTTCCTATGGACCTAAGTCAGTTATTAATATTTTTAAAAAGTGGTACTTGGGCTGTTTGCAATTACTGTATTTGCTGGTGTTGATATCACCCCTGAAGTATGATTTTAAGTGGATGCACAAATGTATTTCAGATTACAAAGAAAAAATTGGAAACCATCCAACAAGTGGGAAGAGCTAAATAAATAATGATATAGCCAAATCATGGAGTATTTGCAGCCATTCAAAGATGTTTACAAACATGGGAAGATTTTCTGTAAAGGCACAAAATACAAAATTATATATACATAAATTACATAAACATTTCACTGAAAGAAGATGAAAACAGGCCAAAATGATAGAAGCATTACATTTAGTAGAGGCCATTCTGTTTATGTTTTTCTATGCCTTATAAACTTTTATAATGGGCATTAGAGGGGAAACTTTAAAAAACAAAGGGGGGAATGTTTACTGCAGAAGACTTCTAAGCAGGTTCTTTCTCACTAAAAGAATAAAGCAGGGCCATCACCACCTTTAAGTTTTTTTATTGATCCATAATATTTGTACATACTTATTTATGGAGTACATGTAGTATTTCAATACATGCATACAAAATGCAATGATCAAACCAAGGTCTTTAGAATATCCATCACCTCAAACATTTATTATTTTTTTGTGCTGGAAACATTTCAAATACTTCTATTCTGAAATATACAATATATTATTAACTATGGTCACCCTACTGTGCTACTGTTCAGTGAATACTAGAACTTACTCCTTTTATTTAAGTGTATGTTTGTGCCCATTAACCAACCTCTCTCAATCCCCCATATCATCACACACACACACATCCTTCCCAGTCTTTGGTAATTATCATTCTACTCCCTACCTCTAAGAGATCAATTTTTTAGCTCCCACGTATGAGTAAGAACATGTAATATTTGTTTTTCTGTACCTGGCTTATTTCACTTAACATTAATGACCTCCTGTTCCATCCATATTGCTGCAAATGACAGGCTGAATAATATATCAATGTGTATACATACTGCATTTTCTTTTATCCAGTCATCCACTGATGGACACTTAGGTTGATTCCATATCTTGGTGATTGTGAGTAATGTGGCAATAAACACGGGGGTGCAGGTATCCTTTTCACTGATTTCTTTCTTTCCTTTGGATAAATAACCAATCCTGGGATTCCTGGATCATATGATAGTTTTTAGTTTTTGAGAAATATCCATGCTGTTTTCCACAACGGCTGTACTAATTTACATAACAGTGCGTAAGAGTTCCCTTTTCTCCACATCTTTACCAGCATTTACTTCTTGTCTTTTTGATAACAGCCACTTTAACTGGGCTCACTATGGTTTTGCATTTCCCTGATGATCGGTGACATTGAACATTTTTTCATATACCTACTAGCCATTTGTATGTCTTTTGAGAAATGTCTATTCAGATCCTTTTTCATTGAGATCATTTGGGTTTTGCTATTGAGTTCTCATATACTCTATTCCCTTGTTTGAAGAAATCTGTAAATGTTTTCTTCCATTCAACCTGTTTTTTGGACTCTCATTTCCTTTGCTGTGCAGAGGCTTTGTAGCTTAATATAGTCCCATTTGTTTACTTTTCTTTTTGTTCCCTGTGCTTTTGAGATCTTAGCCATAAACATCATTAAAATCTTTGTCTAGACCAACATCTTGGAGAATTTCCTCTGTGTGTTCTTCTAGTAGTTTTATAATTTTGGGTCTTATGTTGAAGCTACCTTTATTTAAAGTCTATTAGTAATTACAGAGTCCATTAGTTTATTAGTAATATGGCCTTAGTCTATTACCTTTTTTTGGCAGCCACCTTTATGCTCAGCATAGTCCAATAAAACTTTTTTTAGAACTTAGAATTCTAGGCTTTATCCTCTCCATTACATGTTTGTGCCACTAGTTTAGAAAGGTGACATTTCACTTTCTTACATTTATCCCACTATCCAAACATGTCAGTATCCCTTTAGGTGCCTAGTTTGTTTTATGTAAGAGCTGCTGCTTTCAGTAGAAGGTCAACTGCAAATTTTCTTAACTTCACTAGTATCTTCAACCAGAAAATTGATTAAAATGTCAAGCAAGGTGAGGACAGAGCCCATGAATTCAGACAAGCACAGATCCATCAATAAGCAACCTTCAGAAACAGCTTTGGAAGGGTAAGAAACCTACTTGACCAAATCCTAATACAACCTCACTGCTTCCTCTTATCCAAAGATTTTATGGAAAATTGTTAGTTGGGGGGGGGGGAAACAATATGTAAAGATTCTCTGGAAGAAGTTGCTCCAAGACTTGCAGAGAAGGTACTTCCTCATCTCTCTTGCCATAGAGCCTATAGATTTTATTTTTGATTAACAGATACAGTTTTCTACTACTCTATAGGAGTAGCATAAAATCAATAGTAAAGAAGAGGAAAGACTCAGTATTTCTAGATTAATGCATCAACCCAAGAAAGTTTGCTCGGTTATACTGCATTATAGGAAATGTATACAGATAAAAATGTTTACACCTACATTAGGTCACATAGTATAAATTCTACTGTTGTCCAGAGGAAATTCTGAGTAATACATTCAAAGTTACTTTGAAGAATTCTTGTTTAAAAGCTATTTGTATTAGAGCATATTTTCTGTAGATCAAGTGGCATGGTGAAAGTACTGATTCACCAGTCATCAGCTAGCTGTATGACTGATAAAGCCACTTGGGAAACCCACCCCCTCTCCCCCAGCACAGCAAGTTTAAGTTGTAAAAGTAGAGGTGATACTTAGCCTTTAGAGTTGTGATAAAGATGGAAGGGGGCAATGTGGCACTTAATAATCATTACAATGTATTAAGATGCTTACCATGTGCCGTACACTCCAAGTGCTTTCCCTGGTTCACATCATTTAATCATGTGACCCTAGGAAGTGGTATGATGACCATCCCATTTATCTGAAGTGCTAAGATATAAAGCAACTGGCCCAATCCCAACAGAAAGTGGTGGCCTAGGCATTTGAAGCCCCTGACTCTGGAGCCTATGCTCTTAGCCACTGTATCTGTAGAGTGGATGTTCGTTGAGTTTTTGCCTCCCATTCTCCTTTTGGTAACAAGACCCTTAAATTCTCAGGGAGAATTCTCCCTATCTGTATCTAATTGGCAAGACTAACAATCAAAGTGCTCCCTCATCCCTCTTGCCATAGTCAGCACATAACAAAAACCAAGCTGCAGCCAGCACATGGCTATGATCTCAGCTACTCTGGAGACTAAGGAGAGGATTGTTTGAGTTCAGGAGTTTGAGTGAGACTATCTCTCAATTTAAAAAAAAAGGCTGATTTCCTTCATAATATTATATGTTGAGAGACCCAATTTGTAGCTGACACATTCCTTTAGTAGCGCTTTGAAAGACTGCCGGGCCTGAATCCCCAGAGCTACCTGAGGTTACTGTCCCAATAAATTCCTTTTTTTCCTAGTTAGCCAGAGATAGTTTCTTCTGCTCAAAACTGAGTATCTCTGATAATACATCAAAACCGCTACACACTGTAACATATGTCACACGTGAGAACTAGAGGACCAATGACACACTCTAAGCTTCAGTTTCCTCATCTGTAAATGGGAGTAATAACAGTACCCACACTGCCTGGTGTTATGATTGAGCGAGATGTGTAAAGCACTTAGAACACCATTTGGTATACAGAAGAATTCAATGACGGCTAGTATTGCTAAGGGCTCAGTTCTTTTTTAGTAAAAGGGCACTTGAGCAGTTATTCCCATTAGGTGAAACAAATCTCTAAAATGGAAATAATTATGGTCATAGACTCCATTTTCTTACAGGTAGGAATAAGTTCTAGTAATTATACAGTTGCCCACATTTGTTACATAATTGGACTCCATCCTAAGCTTTCCAAAGAATCATTTGTCCAGGGGTATGATATTATTCCTCCCACAACAAACTGTTAAGATTGAAGAATAACTGACTGTTTAATAAAAGAACACCTCAGCACTCAGTAGAGTGAACTTGGTCCTGACACTCCTAAAACTTAAGGGGGTGGATGATCCAAATGATGAAGTGACAGGCAAAGTTTTTTGCAAGGACAGTTATAAAATAATATTAACACATTATTTAAGATCCTTAAGTGCTAATGTGTTCCGGCTTAGAGAGCATTTTGGATTGAGGTTGCTATTCCTGCCATAACCATTACTCCCCTCAAGACTGGATTTATTATCTCCTTCCTCTTGGTATTTTTCTCCACTAACACCACTCCATAGCAATCATAATTTAGACGCTTGCTTTAACATTATATACAACAAGGAAAACATTTTAACAAAATAAGCAAGACAAAAACCCAGACTATACAGTCCTATTCAAAGCAAAAATAGCTTATTTCACCTTTGCTAGAACACCACACAAACTGGAAGTCTGTTTTAGCAATACCATCTGAGCCTAAGGTGCCTTCTTTAAAATACCCACTGTTGGGTTCAATTGGCAGATGCTGACATGGATCAGGGAAAGGGAGGGAACTCAGTCCTTGCAGCAACAATATGCACGAGGCTGTGAACAAAGGAGCCAGACCCATGCTTGGGAGACTGGAAAATTACAAGGATAGAGTAAACAAATAAGCAAATACACCGAAGACTGGGAGCCCAGTTTTTAAACACAGGGTAAAAGTTACAAATGTGTAAATGGGCTCGGCGCCTGTGGCTCAAGTGGCTAAGGCACCAGCCACATACACCTAAGGTGGTAGGTTCGAATCCAGCCCGGGCCTGCCAAACAACAAGGATGGCTGCAACCAAAAAAAATAGCCGGACATTGTGGCGGGTGCCTGTGGTCTCAGCTACTTGGGAGGCGGAGGCAGGAGACTCGCTTGAGCCCAGGAGTTGGAGGTTGCTGTGAGAGAGATCACTGTAGACTTGTGGCTTTTCATATATATAATTGGATGGATGAGGAAACAAATGTAGATGCATGTATTTCCAAATTTGTCCCCTGAGAGGACCTGGACAGCGCAATGGCAATGATCACAGCATTGCACCCAGGTCTTGGTTCTAAACCATTCTCCCTTAAAATGTACCAGGACTTTAGGGGAAATGGCTGATTTCAGGACTAGAATAGAGAAAATGAGTCTGAAACATCTTGTGGTGCCCAAAAGTAAAGAAGTGTGCAAAGAACGATGAGGAGGACACAGGAGCCAGCTTGAAAATGCTCCCACTAACCAAACCTGGGACAACTGGATTATCAAAATAAATCATTATCATTTGTAAATTATACAAGAGAAATCCATGTTCTAGACTGATACAAATATTAAATAAGTAAATGGGGAAGAAAAGAAAGTGCTATCTTACAGAATGGCAACTAAATGTAGCAACAATGGTAGAATTAGAACATCACCACTTAGGGCTGGGCATCGTGGCTCACACCTGTAATCCTAGCATTCTGGGAGGCAGAGGTGGGTGGATAGCTTGAGCTCATGAGTTTGAGACCTGCCTAAGCAAAAGTGAGACCCTGTCTCTACTAAAAACAGAACTGGCTTGGTGCCTGTAGCACAGTGGTTACAGTGTGCCAACCACATACATTGAGGGTGACGGGTTTGAACCCAGACCAGGCCAGCTAAACGACAATACAACAAAAAATAGCCAGGTGTTGTGGTGGAAGCATGTATTCCCAGCTACTTGGGAGGCTGAGGCAAGAGAATCACTTAAGCCCAAGAGTTGGAGGTTGTTGTGAGCTGTGATACCACAGCACTCTACCAAGGGCAACACAGTGAGACTATGTCTCAAAAAAAAAAGGAGGGGGGCAGCACCTGTGGCTCAGTGAGTAGGGTGCCGGTCCCATATACCAAGGGTGGTGGGTTCAAAACCAGCCCCTGCCAAACTGCAACAAAAATATAGCAGGGCATTGTGGCAGGTGTCTATAGTCCCAGTTACTTGGGAGGCTGAGGCAAGAGAATCACCTAAAGCCCAAGAGCTGGAGGTTGCTGTGAGCTATGATGCCACAGAACTCTAACGAGGGCAAAAAGTGAGACTCTAAAAAAAAAAAAAAATAGAAAAACTGAGGCAAGAAGATCGCCTGAGCAAGAGCAAGGCCCTGTCTGTACTAAAAATAGAAAACTTAGCAGGGCATGGATCACTTGAGCCCAGGAATGTGAGGGTACTGTGAGCTATGATGATGCCATGGCACTCAAGCCTAGGCAATAGAGTTAGACTCTGTCTCAAAAATAAATATGTAAGATAATAATAAAATTGCATATAAAACCAGCACACTGTACCCCATGATTGCATTAATGTACACAGCTATGACTTAATAAAAAAAAAAAAAAGATAAAATAAGTGGGATAAACTAGATGACTTCATTTTAACCATGAAATCCTAAGATTATAAGTTGTAAATTTCAACTGCTCCCCCCCCATTAAAAGTAGGGAGGATTTTACAGATATTTTTTGCAGAGATTGATTAGCTGATTCTAAAATGCACATAAAAATGCAAGATGGGTGATGAGTACACTAAAAACCCAAACTTCATCACTACACAATATATACATGTAATAAAATTAAACATATAACCCCTAAATATATTAAAATTTTAAAAAAGAAAAAAAATAGAAATAAAAATGTAAAAGACCCCCAAAGAGTTAAAAACAATCTTGAAAGAGAACAAAGTTGGAGAATTCACACTTCCCAATGTCAAAACTTACTATAAAGCTATGGTAATCAAGACCGTGTGGTATCAGCACAAAGGTGGACACATAATCAATGAAAGAGAATTGTGAATCTAGGAACAAACCCAGACATTTATGGGCAACTGGTTTGCAACAAGGGTGGCAGAACGATTCAATGGAGAAATATAGTATTCTCAACATAAGATTCTAGAACAACTGGGTATCCGCATGTAAATGAATAAAGTTGAAATTTTATCCCTACCTCACATCAAAATCATAAACATCAAATCAAAAAGAATCAAAGACCTAATTGTAAGAGCTAAAACTGTAAGACTGTTAGGAAAAGAAAACTGGTGCAAAATTTCATGACTTTGGAAGTAGGAATGGTTTCTAATACATGGAAGCAACAGTATAAAGAACCAAAGGGGGAGAAAAACAAATAAATTGGACTTTAGCAAAATTTAAAACTTCTGTGGGACACAATTATAAGAGGGACTTTGCCTAACAAATGCAATCAGTGTAACCTCATTCTTTGTACCCTCAATGAATCCCTAACAATAAATTTACAAAAAAATTAAAACTTTTGTGTTTCAAAGTACACTATCAAGAAAGTAAAACACAAGCCACGAGTGGGATAAAATATTTTCAATCATATATAATGGTTTAGTATCCAGAACACATAAAAATCTCTTACAATTCAAAAAGATAAACTAATTTAAAAACAGACAGAAGATTTGACAGGTATTATTCCAAAGAAGATATATAAACAGCCAATAAGCACACGAAAAAGATGTTCAACATCATTAGTCATTGAGGAAATGCAAATCAAAACCTCAATGAAATACCTCTTCACACACACTAGGATCACTACAAAGCACCATTCTTAATAGTAGCCCCAAACTGGAAGCAACCCAAATGTCTATCAATAAACTAGATGAAGTGAATGTGGTCTATCCATACAATGGAATTACACTGATACACCCTATATCAACAAACTTTGAAAACATGCAAAGTGAAAGAAGTCAGATAAAAAAAGACTACATATTGTGTCATTCCATTTTTACGAAATGTTCCAGACAAAGTAAATGCATGGGAACAAAAAGCTGATTAATGGTTATCAGGGGCTAGAAAGAAGGGAGAATGAAGCATGATAGTTAATGGGTATTGGGTTTCTTTTTGGGATGGTGAAAATGCTCTGTAATGTTTATACAACTCTGTGAATACACCAAAACAATGAATTGTATATTTTAATAGTGCATTTTATGGTATGTAAATTGCATCTAAATTTAAAAAAAAAAAGTGAATGGGCACCTTAGAAAACTGATTTCTGACCAGGCGTGATGGCTCATACCTATAACCCCAGCACTCTCGGAGGCTGAGGCAGGAGGATCATTTGAGCTCAAGAGTTTAAAACCAGCTGGAGAAAGAGCAAGACCCCTATATAAACTAAAAATAGAAAAAATTAGCTGGGTGTGGTGGTAGGTGCCTATAGTTCCAGCTACTCAGGAAGCGGAGGCAGAAGGATTGCTTGAGCCCAGGAGTTTGAGGTTGCTGTGAGCTAGGCTGGGGCCATGCACTCTAGTCCAAATGACAAAGTAAGACTCCATCTCAAAAAAAAAAACAAAAAAAACAAAAAACAAAGAAAATGCATTTCTTTACCTCTATTTCAGGCCACCTACAGACTCATGAAAAGACAGAAATGTTTGTAACAATATTTGATATTAATAATCCCACTGCAACAAATACTATAATAAAATTTCTTTTTAACTAAATTATTTGCAGATAATCGTCTACATGTTGTACTTACTCTTGCTTTTAAATAATAAAGGTCTGAAAATTCCTCTGAGTTCAAGATTTATTTCACAGTTGTTTTTAAAAATTATATTTTTCTTAAGTAACTGAAGCTAAGTCTTCATGTTAGAAATTTTAGTAATATTGTCATCTAGAAACAGGTACACGCATTGCTCTTGCAGTGACATTATTTAGCACAGTCATCTTCAAGCAGTAATTTAAAATTAATTCCTGCTTATAGGAAAATAAAAAGGCTAGGCAAGAAACAATTTTGCTAGTACAATGTAATATGTATAACCAGATGCTTTAAACCAGGAAACAAATGCAGATTTTCTTGGCTCTGGAATAAATACAGGATTATAGGCTTATTCCATATAGTAGTAAGAATTTAAGTGAAATTTTTCCAAGTACTAAAGAGAAAACATACTCTTTATATTCATCGTTTCTAACATTGTTTTGTGTATCTGGTTTTTTGTATCAGAAGGCTGTAAACTTTGAAGTAGCACTATAATCCTCAATAGAGGTTTTGTAAGCACTTAAAATAGAATGAAATAGTAATTCTAGTCTGATATCATTGGGTTGTACTATACATAGTTCTGTATAAGTTAAACAGGAAGCTTGATCCTTCTAAAAATGCTAAGTGTAGCAAGGAGGGATTAAATACTTGTGAAAGGAACATCAAGGTCTTCCATGATTAAGCTACTTTTTAAAAAATCATCAGCAGATCATAATAGAGTGAAATGGCTTTCACTCCTTAGCTCGACAAAAATTTCATGTATTGTTTCTATACTCTTGAACTTAAGTGGTTTATACCATTGCCAGTGTAGTTAGCCACAAGAAAGACATGAACACAGAAGAATAATCTTATCCAACTTCAGCATTATTTTTGTAGTAATGTGTGTAAAATCCAACCACTGCTTGGGTAACTTTAAGAGAGCAAAACTTAAGAGATAAAGATTTACACCTTTTAATTAAATTATACTGTTATCTTATAAAAATGGGAGGTTCAACATTTGTAGTCTTTAAAACTACACAGTTTCCAATACAGTAACCTAGTTGATGGTTTACATGTGTCTAAAATGTATGCAGAACCCTTAAGACTTGAACACATCATGGAGTTCTTTTGAATTATGTACAGTCAAATGATGGTGTCATAATTCAAACTGGAAAACAACACAATTATAATAAAACAAGATACAGGAGAAATAAAAATTGATTTCTGAACCAAATGCGTACTGCCTTACTCTAAGAGTGAATCACTGGGAAATACAGACATGGAGCGGATATGTTCCACGTCGAAACTATTGCATATTCAAATTGGAAGAGTCATAGCATATATGCTAATGAAAAAAAACTGTTTTATCAGTTTTGTTTAGTTTTTCTGTGGCATGACTTTTCTAAATAATTCTCAGTTTTCATTCCAAAAAATATAAGAAACAGTTTGCAAGAATTCATGCAAACGTATTTCTCTTAAGGCCATGAACTGGTTTGCATTGTTTTATTCAAGTAGAAAGCCCTTCTAGAATAAGGGGTTTGTAAAGGAAACCAATCACCTTCAATTCTTGGGCCTGTACACTTGCTGGGAGCTCTATCACTCTGAAAGCCAAGAGACAGAATACTCATTTAAGCATTAGCAAAATGTTCTCTATTTACATTTTTAAAAATCTAATACACGTTAAGTTTTTCTGGCAGATTCTTTTTGTATGTTACAAAACAAAATAGCAAAAGCTTAGCATAAGAATCCTTTTTTCTTAGAAAGGTCAAGCACATACTTTTTGACATCATGTCCTTTACACAATGGCATATTGTTCATATAAAAGGTCTCTTATCCTATAAAAATCTTGACAAAGGCAGCCTTCTAATCCGATGCGACCAGTTTCCGTCTAGAAACCAAGTTAAAAAAAAATTCTTTAGTACATTTTCTATTTCATTAATATGCAGATATAATAACCAGAATATATGAAATAGATTTTATGATTGGTCAGGAAATGGGTTTCTCTGATTCACAGAAGATGGATATAATATTTAAGTCATGAATTTTACATAGACATAAATGTCAGAGGATTCAAATAACAAAAATTTACAATAAAATTATGTATCATTTCTTCCAGAGCCTTCTAGTCAATAAGTCTTCAAGGTCATCATTCTGAATATAAATTACCAATCTTTAGTTTTGTGAAATTACCAAGTAAGAATTATAGAATTCAAAATGATAAAACATCAGAAGTATTCCATTTAGCCATTATTAAAAACACACTTACTCTACGGACTGCTACTTGATTGTTGCAAACAAGCACACCTCCTACAAATTCAGCTTGAATACCCTCCCGTAAAAGAACTTGCTTGAAGTCTGATAGCCTTGGTTCGTTCATAAAAACTGACTGATGTCCAGGAACCTTAGATAAGGGCAGGGGGCAAGAATAACTTCAAATAAAACACAAGACACAAGATGTACTGACTGAATAAAGTAAAACACCACATGATCGCTAAGATATTTCTATTATTCCCTGAACTCCTTTGACACATCATTTCAAGACTGTAAATCACATTCCAAATTGTTATTCTGAATTTTACCCCACTATTTAACATTACAAAGCCCTTCACATTTTCTGAATGTTTCACCATCAATTTTATTAGTCATGCCTCATAATAAGAGAGATAGTTTGGTAATGTTATGCTCTTCACTCAACCCACTCGCTTAAGGGGGTCAACTAGAGTGCCAGGAAACAGAAGTGAACCAAAAATGCATTTTCCAGATCCCAGTCCTTCACTTGGTTCAGAGGATAATTCTTCCCTAACCCCATTACCATTGTCCCTCCATCCTCATAGGAAATGCAACAGATGTTACAGGTTACATTGTTCTACAATGAGAAAAGAAAGTGGCTCTTACCTAATGCTGCTGTATTGAAATTGCTTTGAGAAGCACTAGCTTTAACACAGAGAGAAAAAAGATAATTCCTCCTCGCAATTTCAAAGTAGTATCAGCAGGAAATTCAATGACAGAGGCTATCTCTCTATTCTTAATTTCATAGCAGGCTGAAGACATCACTTGATGTGCACAGAGGACTCTTATGGTTTTATAATATCGTTTTAAGGTTAATTATCTAGAATTTTTGATAATTTACTAGATACTGTTTGATGCACATGTAAATACTTGAGTTATATCTATATTTTAAAATATTTCTAACTATAATGAAAACCACAAGTGATTTGAACTGAATTGACAACAATAAAAATAAGATGTTCTTAGAAAACTGTTAATCTCCTGATTGGAAGCAGGTAGGTTATGGGCACCACCACCACATTTAGTATGTAAAGATCCATACTGTGGCCAGGCACGGTGACTCATGCCTATAATCCTAGCGCTCTGAGAGGCTGAGGCAGGATGATTGCTTGAGACCAGGAGTTCGAGCAAAAGGGAGAGACCCTGTCTCTACTAAAAAATATACAAAAATTAGCTGTACATTGTGGCAGGTACCTATAGTCCCAGATACTCAGGAAGCTGAGACAGGTGGATCACTTGAACCTAGGAGTTTGAGGTTGCTGTGAGCTAGGCTAATGCCACAGCACTTTAGCCTAGGGCAATAGAGTGAGACTCTGGTCTCAAAAAATAAATAAAATAAAAATCCATATGGGGAAAAAAAAAAAAAAAGACCCACAAAACAATTATGTACCTTAAAAGAAGACTGGCTAAAGATTTCCTTTAAATTATTACCTCTAGTCATACAGAACTGATAGATACACAAACATGTCTTGAGTAATTCTCCTTAAGAACTCCAAAATTAGGCGAAATGTGACATATACTTTAAATGGTTAAAAACAAAAAAGGAAAACTAGAAGGATGACAGATTAAGGAAAGAGACAGAAAAAGCACCTGCTTTTTTTTTTTTTACCTCATGAGGTGGCAAGGGCTCCAAAGTAGGAATGATCTCACTTTCTTCACCTGTTTCTTTCTCATCATCTCCAAACAGACTTTTCATGGCCTTTTGTTGTGCTATAACACTAGAATCTGAAGGAGCATCTACTTGCATTTCTGAGTCTTCTCCATCATCCTTCAGTTCTCCTTCTTCTAAAATAACTCCGGTGTCCACTTTGGAAACTCTCATGTCTAAGACACCATCTATCCAAGCTAATTCAGCATCTTTTGCTTTACAAAACTGAAGGGAGCTGACCAGTGAGTCTTTTAATCTCACCTAAGATATGCAAAGGGAGAGGGAGAAATACCCACAGAATAAAGATTAACAAATTAAATATAACCAAATTAATATCATATTCTAACTCAGGTAATGTGATTAAAATTTGAAAATCTTTCACTCATCTGATCTTCACAATGACTTAACTACCTATAAGATCATTATGGCCCCTGTCTACTTGCTAAAGTAGAGGTTCTTAACCCCACCAACAAATTGGAATCACATAGCAATTAAAAAAAAAAAAAAAGAAAGCCAGCATCTTCTCTCCAGGGTTTCTAATATAACCAGGGAGATTAATACCAGAGCACGGAGTTCCTCTGGCTCCCAGAAAAGCTTCGCAGATGATTCTCACGTGCCACCGAGGCTGAGAACCACTGGTTAAGTCTCATCCTCTAGCACTCGGGGTACTTCAGGAGTACTGAACTGCTTGTGCCTTTCTGAATATACCATAGAGTCTCACACCTCTGTATTTTTGAAATGTTACTTCTTTTTGCTCTGCCCAGAATAATTTTCCTCAATGGTAAGTTCCAATCCATTTCTTCCAGATACAGACATCACTCCTGTTTTAAACTGACTCAGGCTCCCTTTACCAGATAAGAGTTCATCTCTCCATGGTGCTAGTCCTGTACTCTATACCTGTTTCCACTTGTTTCAGTTAGAACCTTGATAGCCGTGACATCTGACATCTAAAACTTTTGAATTCTTTACGTTCATCATTCCCCTCACCTCTGTATTTTTGCAGATACTGTTTTCTCTGCATGGGACACTCTTTCCTATGCTGTCCACCCAACAACCCACCTAATATCCATTAGGATTCTGCTTAGTTATCACTTCTTCCAGGAAACCTTTTCTAAACCTCTAAATTTGAGCTGGGTTCCTCCTCTTTACACTCTTAGAGCATTCTAAACTCCTCTCTCAGGGGTATGACAATGTGATAAATGCTACTTCCTTTTTATAAGCCACATAGACTATTAGGTCTGCTAGGGCAGGGGACCATGTTTGTCTCACTCATCCCTATATTCCTAATATACCTGTCCTAATCTGCAATAAAAAGCATTTATTTCTACTCAGTGCCAACTGCCAGTACACCTACCTGATAGATGTGTGTTTCACTAGTGGCATCAACTGTTTCATGCAGCTTTGGCATGTACACTTTAATATCTTTCCCACCAAATGCACGGCAGCACTCAGCCAGATCTTGACTGGCCTCTGGTGGGCCATGGACAATAATCAACTGTCGTGGTTTCATCTGATTAATGATTTTTTTAATGGAATCTCCATCAGAGCGTCCTTCATAGTCTATGTAAGTAACCCTGGCTCTGTAACAAGACACGATTGATTATTCAAGATTACTTTTTTGATAAGTTAGTTCTTAAAAATGGCTTTAATAAAAATATAATATTAAGATGAGAATTTGAGAAATATACATGTATTGTATTGTGATATTATTTATTATTTAGGTTTTAGCTACACCCAAAAATATGTACTAAATAATATAACTGGACAAATAAACTACTTTGTTCTCTGGTGACAAAATCCAAAATAATCATTTAATTGTAATATTAACTGCACTAAGTAGAAAGGAGGAAAAGGTTTCTTAACTACCATGGATCACAAAAATATTTTCTAGATATTAGGGCACTAAAGATGTGTAAGTCAAGGAACTTATAATATGAAACAAGCAGTTACTCAAAAAAATTAAACTGGGTCAGGTGTAATGACTCACACTTGTAATCTTAGCATTTTGGGAGGCCAAGGTGGGAGGAATGCTCAAGGCCAGAAGTTGGAGACTAGCCTGAATAAGACCCTGTTCCTACAAAAAAAGTTAGAAAAATTAGAGGTATAGGGGCCCGAGTCTGTAGTACCAGTTACCCAGGAAGGTGTGGCAGGAGAATGACTTGAGCATAGGAGTTTGAGGTTGTGGTGAGCTATGATGACACCACTGCACTTTCAGTCTCAAAAAAATAAAAGAAAATAAAAAATTAAACTGTGAGTTGCACTAATGTCTGTCATTTGCTTCTAAACTTATTAAAAAGGCCAGAAATAATGTTTCCTCATATAAATGTACAATTTAATGTTCTACCCCCACCACCAATTCAATTACTTTGGCATTCAAATATCATTAATAAAAATACCACCACACTTCACAGGTCTCTTCATGGAGAAATAAATTAAATTTTAAGAGCGCAAACTTAATAAAGGATATTCAGAAATTTCAATTCTGAAGCTATGTAAATTATTTAATTCAAATGCCTGAAATTCAATCTTATAATCTAATTTCAAAGTGCAACAAAAGCACTTACTTTATTTCAATAGACTCCGTAGTGGAAATGCACTTAGTAGGAACATCAGATAAATCCTGATCCATAGGTTCATCTCCATTTGTCAAACCAGATTCTAATTTGCTTTTTTCTTCTTCAGTAGCTTGAAGTTCTGGCACTAAGAAATCCTCTGGTCTAAATAATAAGTCTCTAATTAGAAGCAGTAAAAAGCAAGCTAATATTATGTAACATGAAAAACTAACTAGTAGGTGGCATAATTTTTAGACTTCTCATGTATTTCAAGATCTAAACATACATTTGACCCAAACCCAATGCAATTTCCTAATATCAATTGTCAGATGACTGGATAATGTTTTTCATAACCATTAAAGTGTATTCATTGAAACGTACTATATAGACTGGTGAATGGCCCCTAGACAGGCCATTAGATTAGTGGCTATTACAAGCACTGTTAAAACTAGCCCTGTATTTTTTTTTTTTTTTTGCAATTTTTGGCTGGGGCTGGGTTTGAACCCACCACCTCTAGCATCCCTAAGTGCCTTACAAACACAACCTTGCTTAATTCTTATCCTCATTAATCAGATAAGGAAACTGAAGCTAAACATGTCTACTTTACTAGTGGACAGTCTACTGTTCACTTCAAACAACTGGTCACTCATTAAGTGGAATGGTAAACAAAATCACCAGTGTTAAGTTGCTATGTTTCCTCTTTATTGTTTTGAAGGGTCAAGTAAACAGTGGAATTTTCCTAATTAAACCAAAGAATGACCCAATTCCACTATACGCTCAAGATAGCATTATGGAAGTACGAAAAATATATAGCAAAGGGACCCGACTGTGTTGGGAGACAGGAAAAGTTTCCAGTATTAACTGAGGCTAGATTTAGGACCTGAAAACCTGGGAGGGGAAAATGAAATAGGGTGAAAGGAAAGACATGCAAAGGCATGACATAAAAAGACCACGCAGAAAGAAACAGAGAAAGCTGATACCACCAGAGTGGACAAAGCACAGTGCAATACATGGAAGGAGAAACCAGACCGTGAAAGGCATTGCGCATCATGCTAAGGCAGCTGACATTTACTAGGGAAGCAATGAGAATCATGAAGGATTTTTACACAAGATGGTAATGTTTTCAAAATTGCAATTAGAATATATGATTTCAGTTGTATTTCTAATAGTAGGTATAGATTTTCTCCACTCATGTTATCACATATTCTTCTTAATCTCTTATCTCATGAAATTTATATTTGATATATAACCCATTCCCCAAATGTAACATCACCAACCATCAAAGTTCTTCCTATCTCATGTCTTTCTCTTAGGCATGTCCCCTGCCTCTCTTAAGTAGGGGCAGAAAAAGTCTTGATCATCTTTCTAAACCTTTCACACAACTAAATAAAACTACTAGTTTTCCCTTAATATTAATTCTCGAGAAGTTCCTTGGCACTTCTATTTTTATGTTTCAACCTGTAAATTTTCTATATCTTCCAGGCCAAGGTATTCAGAAACAAAGTACTTAGTGACAAGAAAGGCCAAATTCACTGAGCTGAAATGATAACACAGATAATAACTCCAATTTGTAAGAAAGAAAACTTTCTCTGCTTACATACTTGATAATCTCTCCATATTCATCCCATTTAATTCTTTCTTCTGGGGCAGGAAACATAGGATAAGACTTTTTTGCCTGTTTGAAGAAACTTCCTTTACGACTCCCTTCTCCTTTCATCATCAGGTCATGCTTTGTCTTATGAGCTGACGGCTGGTCAATATCTTCCTCAATGTCACTCTCATCACTAGAATCTATATCTGCCCTAGGAGGGGGAATAGGTCAAGGTCATAAAATCTTACCCAAATTCTGAATATTTATAAAATTATTAGTGAATATACATAATCATTAATTCAATATTAATCCAAACGATAATATAGTTGTATGCTGCATAACGTCTCCGTCAACAGCAAACCACATATACAAAGGTAGTTCCGTAAGATTATAATACCGTACTTTGTACTGTGACTTTTCTATGTGTAGAAAAATAAATACTTAACCATTGTGTTTCAACTGCATACAGTGTTCAGCACAGTAACAGGCTATATAATTTTGTAGCCTAAGTGCAATAAGCTAGACCACATAGCCTAGGTGCATCACAGGCGATACCATCAAGGTTTGTGTAACTACAGGCTATGGTATTCACACAATGACCAAATCATCTAAGGACACATTCCCATCATTAAGTTGCACATGACTAGAATACTACTCCAATTTTAGTATATGTGCTGCCGAAGCGAGCATGACTAGAATACTACTCAACATTTTGTAAAACATAACATTAACTTCCAGTTAATAAATATATCACAGTATTAGCACTGAAAGGACTTTGATATTCTAGCCATTTGAAAGATTTGTGTGAAACAAGTGACAAAGTCTTAAGAAAATTTAAATGCTTTTTTCAATTAAACATTTAAGTCATAGAAATATATTCTTCTCCAATTATACACATAAACTTGGAATCTGTCTCAAAATGACTCACTCTTTTGACTGCTCGAGTTTTTTAGCAGCTTCTTTCTTTAGTTTTTCTTTTTCCAAGTATTCTTCAAGTTCTTTCCCTTCAAGCTTCACACGCTTCCTCAACTTAAGAAAAACGAAAGACAAAAGAAAATATCAATATAAAGGAATTTGGGCAATGGAATATGACATATGTCATATCATTAAATTGATTAACCATCTTAAATTTACCTCTGAAATTAATCAAGTTTTCACTACATATAGTTATAGACCTATTTAGATTAGTACAAAAATTGAGTTGTCACACGTTTAGGATGGGTTTAATTTAAATCAAACTAGTTAAAAATCAGTCAATCAGGAGAAGAAAATATAGTTATGTATTTTTATAGTAGATAAGGTCTATAAATGACATAAAATCTAAAAGCCATAATGGAAAAGGTAAATAAATACAGCAAAGTGAAAGAATAAACAAAATTTCCCATTGACATAAAGCTCATAACATTTTTAAGAAACAAAATAACAATGGGCTGCACCTGTGGCTCAGTGAGTGGGGCACCAGCCCCATATATGGAGGGTGGCAGGTTCGGACCCAGCCTCGGCCAAACTGCAACAAAAAATAGCTGGGCATTGTGGCAGGCGCCTGTGGTCCCAGCTACTCGGGAGGCTGAGGCAAGAGAATCGCCTGAGCCCAGGAGTTAGAGGTTGCTATAAGCTGTGATGCTACAGCATTCTACCAAAGGCAATAAAGTGAGACTGTCTCTAAAAAAAAAAAAAGGAAACTGAAAAAAATCTCTGCAGCACTATGACTATCAGAAGCTATTTTTTCCCATGACATCTTCCAAATTAGTTAAGAAAAAGATGGTCAGGCAGGGTACAGTGGCTCACACCTATCATCCCTGAACTTTGGGAAGCCAAGGCAAGAGGATTGCTTAAGCCCAGGAGTTCAAGACCAGCCTGGAAAACATAATGAGACCGTATCTCCACAAAAGAAGAGCCAGGTGTGGTGACACATGCTTGTAGTTCCAGCTCCTGGGGAAACTAAGGCAGGAGGCTTGAGCCCAGGAGTCTGAGGTTACAATAGGCTATGATCACTGCACTCCAATCTGGGTGTAAAAATATGAGCCTGTCTCAAAAAACAAACATAAAAACAAACCCCCCCAAAACATATAAAGGTAATTTACAAAATAAGACAGAGAAAAATGACTAATAGCCATAAAAGATGTCTAATTTTACTGATGGTTTTGAAAAATGTAAAAGTTATAATTATTTTAATCTACAAAATTGATAGTGCTCATTACTACAGGGGGAAAGGGTATCCTTATCCATTGTCTACGGGACTGAGTAAGAAGACAATGTGCTAACATCTGAAAATAAAAAAGCATTTGTCATTTGATATACTATTTCTACTTCTAGGAATTTTCCCAGTGAAACAATCACATGAATATGCAAAAAAAGCACAATATAGTGATGTTTGTAATAGTAAAAAAAAATGGACACAACTTTAAAGTCCATCAATATGGATGATTAAATCAGTGGTTCTCACACATTTATCTCAGGACTACCTTATGCACTTAGAAATTAGAGAACCCCAAAGAGCTCTTTTATTATAGGGGTTATATTTATCAGTATTCACCATATCAGAAATTAGAACTGAGAAATTTAAAAACTATTTATCTGTTCATTAAAAAATAATAAAACCTTACATGTTAACATTAACATATTTTTACAAAAATAATTATATTTGATTCAGCAGTCGCCACTGTGCGGATTGCATTCTTCTGCTTTTGGCACCTTGCTCCACTTCCTCTGTGACCATGTCTGACAAACCCAATATGGCTGAGATGGAGAAATTTGGTAAGTCGAAACTGAAGAAGACGGAAATACAAGAGAAAAATCCACTGCCTTCCAAAGAAATGATTCAAGAGGAGAAAAGCAAGCAGGCAAGTCGTAATGAGGCGAGTGCCTCCAATAAGCACTGTACATTCCACAAGCATTCCCTTCTTATTTAACTTGTTAGCTGTTTAACTTTGTAAGATGCAGAGAGGCTGGATCAAGTTTAATTGACTGTGCTGCCCTTTTCTCATCAAAGTATGCAGAACTACTGACAAAGAAGGCCATGCCTGCCTCTTCCATCTGCCTATCTGGCTGGCAGGGAAGGAAAAGAACTTGCATGTTGGTGAAGAAAGAATCAGGGTGGGACAGTGAAATCTGGAGTTAAAACTAAGCTGGCCCAGGATTTCTTGCAGGTTGTAACATGCAGTTCAATCAGAGTGTCATTTTTGTCGTTGTTGTTGTTCAAATGATTTTAATTATTGGAATGCACAACTTTTTTAACAATGCAAATAAAATTTTAAAATGTATTTTTAAAAAATTATATTTTCAGGCAGCACCTGTGGCTCAAAGGAGTAGGATGCTGGCCCCATATACTAGAGGTGGTGGGTTCAAACCCGGCCCTGAAACAAAAACAAACAAACAAACAAAAAAAATATATATATTTTTTTCCTCCAAAACAAAGAAAAAGTGGTAAGTATAGCATTGTTTGACATTTTTACAAATCTCTTTAATGTCTAGTTACCTGGATTCTCACATCAGCTACTCCACTCAATCTCTTCCAATAGTTGTTTTGGTAAAAGCACAAACACAAAAAGCCTCATACAGATGAGTAGTTTGAGAGGTAAAAATATTTAAATAGCCTTTTATGGATATACTTTTCTGATACTACATTAAAATTCAAAAGGTTAGTTTTAACATAGAATCTGAAACTATACTAAAAGATTTTTTTGTACTTGTTATATTAAAATGTATTGGTGGACACAGTGGTTGATACCTGGTACAGTGGTAATCCTAGCAGCACTCTTAGGAGTCCAAGGTGGGAAGATCACTTGAACTCAGGGGCTCAAGATCAGCGCCTGAATAAGAGTGAAACTTTGTTTCTACTAAAAATAGAAAAACTAGCCAGGAATTGTGGCAGGTGCCTGTGGTCCCAGCTACTCAGGAGGCTGATGCACGAGGATGACTAGAACTCAGAAATTTCAGGTTGCTATAAGCTAGGCTGATACCATGGCACTCTAGACTTGGCAACAGAGTGAAACTATGTCTCAAAAAACAAACAAGCAACCCCCCCCTCAAACTTATTGATGTATCTAGCATTTTGAATGGACCTTTTATGCATGTGTTATTTTTCATCATGTACTAGCGATTTGGAAAATACTGATTTACCAAGTTATACAAATCTTATAGATAATATTTTTAAAAACACATTTGTAAAATCATCACTAATCTCATCAGAAGTCTTTTCAGTTTAGCTGTCAATCTCATAGTGATGGGGTATGAGATTTTCAAAATTCTAATTTCCATATAAAACTTGGAATTTTATCAGATTTAACAACACACGTTGTCAGTTGTTGCCTTTAGATCAACAGGCTCAATTTATTAATTTTTGAAGAAAAAAGGTCGGGCACTGTAGTTCATGCCTATAATCCCAGAACTCTGGGAGGCCAAATGGGCAAATCGCCTGAGCTCACAGGTTCAAGACCAGGCTGAGCTAGAGCAAGACCTCGTCTCTAAAAATAGCCAGGCATTGTGGTGGGCACCTGTAGTCCCAGCTACTTGGGAGGTTGAGGCAAGAGAATTGCTTGAGTGCAAGATTCTGAGGTTGCTGTGAGCTATGATGGCAAAGCACTCTACCAAAGGCAGACAAAGTGAGACTGTCTCAAAAAAAAGTTTTTCAAAATAAATATCTGCCAAGCACCAAAGTCTGAATAATCATGTCATTATTTCAAGTAAAATGATGTTGCAAGAAAAAAAGTGGCTAGTTTAATTCATAAATGCACAAGTGTTATTCTTAAGAGTCCACTATTGTACTTTAGTATCCAACACAAATACTTCATGCATACTTCCCATCTTCTCAACAAATCATTTTTTTTTTTTTTTTTTAGACAGAGCCTCAAGCTATCCCCCTGGGTAGAGTGCCATGGCCTTACAACTCACAGCAACCTCCAACTCCTGGGCTCAAGCGAGTCTCCTGCCTCAGCCTCCCAAGTAGCTGGGACCACAGGCGCCCGCCACAATGCCCGGCTATTTTTTGGTTGCAGCCGTCATTGTT
>CAUYQV010053752.1:0-20400 GCA_963574575.1 Galagoides demidoff
TGGCATGAGGCTATAGTGGCTGTTTACACAGTGGTGCTACCCTTAGTTTTGTGAGTTCTTTGAGGACAGGAATCATTTCTTTATTTCTGACTTGCTAAGACCAGCATGACAGGCACTCAATAAATATAGCATGTCCCACAAGTCCCCATACTTAGGAAAACAGGTATCTTGGTACATGTTCTCTATTAGTCAGAGAGAAAACTTTATGTGTGAGTTGACAACACATAGAGAATATTTTGTAAAATCTTATAATGAATACATATATATTTTGAGGCAGTCTCACTCTGGTGCCCTCAGCAGAGTGCTATGGTATCATAGCTCACAGCAACCTCAAGCTCTTGGACTCAAGCGATCCTCGTGCCTCAGTTTTTCTATTTGTAGTAGCAATGGGGTCTCACTCTTGCTCAGGCTACTCTCGAACTCCTGAGCTCAAGCAGTCCACC
This sequence comes from Galagoides demidoff, assembly GCA_963574575.1. NCBI lineage: Eukaryota > Metazoa > Chordata > Mammalia > Primates > Galagidae > Galagoides > Galagoides demidoff. Next base: position 444 of record CAUYQV010053752.1, read on the forward strand.
TGCCTCAGTCTCCCAGACTTCTAGGACTATAGGTGTGGGCCACCATGCCCAATTGTAATGAATGTTTTTTAAATGTGGATTTTTTTTTTAGCTACGATTTCCTTATACACAATGACTTTATATATATTTTTTGTTTGCTAGATGGATGGATGACAAAACGAAATTAGATAATTAGATAAATTAGTGCATTGTGCTATCATACTTGCACTAGAAATGAAAGGGAAAGAAGAAAGAAAAAAATTTATGTGTTCTAACATACTGCAGAACCCTAGGCCTTATCTTCCTTCTACCCCTGCTGTTCCTCACATAGGCGCCTGGCCCAGTGGTGGCCATGGGTGGACCCTCCCTCAGCCATCTTTGTTTTCCTCCTGACTGCCTGCCACCTGCTGGGCTTTGAAGAGCAAAGAAATTCTAATGGGCTCTAAATCAATTACATGAATATGGTATATCCTCTAGAAGGGAGAAGCATTTGTACATCTCTGAACAGAAGCAGTGAGGTTGAGAACCCTATCTTCCTGGCCACTCTGGATAAATACAAAATTTCATCTACTTCCCACCGTCGGAGCTCATCAGCAACAATAAAAGTATTTTTTTAATTTGGAAGGCAACATATGATAGTGGAAATAATAATGGACTTCATATTCAGGCAGACCAAGGTTTTGATTTCATAACTTCTAAGGTGCCTTTAGGCAAGTTAGTCTCAGTTTATTACTTGTAAAGTAGAAATAACAGAGTCCTTTGTCATGTGGCGCTCCGACGGTAAACTTCGTACTAGACGTCTGTACTGGGCACTGTGTCTACAACACACTCAGTATTCTTTTCCTTCTCCCTTAAGTTCTAAAAAGGTCATAAAACAGATTTCTGTAGGTTAACTCATTAACCGCCACATGAGTCATGAACTACTTTTCAAGTTTTTCTATTACTTTTTTATTTACTGATGTATATTTTAGGGTTTTTTTTTTTTTTTTGAGAAAAGAGTCTTACTACCTTGCCCTCAGTAGAGTGCCATGGCATCACAGTTCACAGCAACCTCAAACTCTTAGGCTTAAGTGATTCTCTTGCCTCCACCTCCCGAGTAGCTGGGACTACAGGCACCTGCCACAACACCCAGCTATTTTTTGTTGCAGTTGTCATTGTTGTTCAGCTGGCCTGGGCCTGGCTTGAACCCGCCAGCCTGAGTGTGTGTGGCCAGCGCCCTGTCCACTAAGCTGTGGGCACCACCAGGATCATTTTGTTTTTTTATTCTGTTTTCATAATGAAACACCCTGGCCCCAAGAAAAAAAATTCTTTGGTTGTGTGTGGCTGTCTATATGTTAACTCCATTTGCTCTCTCATATTCCTCATCCCAACCCCATCATTATTTTTAGTTAAAAGTGGGTTAACATAAAAATAAAAATTCCAGGAGGTTACCCTTGGGTTGTGTTAGGTCCCCTTCCTTTTTCTCCCAACATGCCTGCTTCTTTTGCTATCGTATCATTTTTCATGCTACGTATTTTAATAAGTTTCCCAACTAGATCACACACCCATGAGAGGAAGGGCACAGCCTCTGTTACGGATTCAGAGCACCCAGTGAAGACCTGGAGGTAGATGGTCAATGAAGGATTCGGTCGTTCATTCATTGGTTGATGGAGACCGACCTGGAAGAAAAGAGAGAACTAGATAAAGACAAAAAGCGGAGAAGGGCAGTTCCCTTTGCCATGGCAAGGGCGTTTATGAGTCTGAAGATTATTCATTCTTCTTTATTTTTTCTTTTTTTATTTTAGGGTAATGTGAGGGTACAAACAATCAGGTCACAGCATTGGAATTTGTTAGGCAGAGTTCCTCTTACAGTTGTATCCTGCACCCAAAAGATGTGTGGGACGCACCGATATACCCCTGCATTGTACCCATTCAGTGAGAGCCCCTCAACCCCCTCTTAAGCCTTCCCTTATTCCCCCCTGCCCCCAACTTGAATTGAAATGAGTTTTTCTCCTATGTGGGCATAAATTAGATCACCTACTGGCTTGACATCAGTATGGAGTGTATTGGATATTTGCTTTCCCACTCTTGTGATATTTTACTGAGAAGAACGTATTTCAACTCCATCCAGGTTAATACAAAAGATGTGAAGTCACAGTCTCTCTTATAACTGAATAGCCTTCCATGTTATACGTATACCACAATTTGTCGATCCATTCCTGGGTCGATGGGCATTTAGGTTGTTTCTGCTTCTTGGCGATTGTAAATTGAGCTGCGATAAACAATCTAATGCAGATGTCTTCATGATAAAAGGATCTTTTTCCTTCTGGGAGACACCTAGTAGTGGGAGTGAAATGTGGAGAGAGGGGAACCCTGTTACACTGTTGGTAGGACTGCAAACTAATACAGCCTCTTTGGAAGTATGATGAACCCTCAAAGAACTCAAATTAAATCTGCCATTTGTTTTTCTTTTATGGAGACATATTCTTCCCCCCTCCACATGATCATTGCCCATAACTTATCCCTGTAGTAATGGAGCAAAGGGGACTTCAGATGGGCCCCTGCCACCCTCCCACTCTCTGAATCTTTTGTCCAGCAGAGTCCCACAGCCTGCCCAGTTAGCCCAACAGACATGGAGGATTGCATGGTCACCTGCTTTAAATAGTGACATCCCCAGGCAGACAGAGGATGTCTTCCTAGCAAGGAGCAAGAGGAAAAATGAAGCAACCAGAGAGAAAATATTTATTGAAATGCAAATGAATCCTTTGTGCTTGTGCTTTAGCTCTTTTGAAATAGAGAATCTGTAAAGAGATAGCAGCATTTGCCTAGCTCCATCCCTTCCTTGCATATCTCTGCAATGTTATAGGGCAAGTAATAATATGAAAATATGTAAGAGTTTTAGAGAGGAAATACTTATTTTTTAAATGCATACATCCCCTGAAAAAAATAGCAAAAGGAATAGTAAAACTGTCAGTTGATGTTAATTCAAAATGATCCATTCTCCCAGTGGGTCTGTGGCTGGCAGAGCTCCCAGGGGACCCCGCCCTGATCCTGGGATAGTGCTGGAAGCCAGTGGTGGAGGGTGGTGTTGAGATCTGCAGGGCTGTCCTGCCGTTGACCCCTGCTGTCACCCTTCCTGGTTGCTTCTCAGCCAGCCTCTTCCCCAGAACAAGGACATTCCCTCATCTGCATCCCTGGTAAACAGCAGTTGGGAGATTTGGAACTGGCTCAGCCCTTTGAGTTCTGCAGATAAGAAGATTCTCTTGAAATGCAAAATATTTTAAAATGTTTTAACCGTCACGTGGCTGCACTACCTGTCTGTGCTGAACTACCTGTCTGTGCTGAACATGGAAGCAGGACACGTGTGCGTTTAAACATCTCTCTGGAGTGAGCCCTTTGCAGGGTCAGATGTCTGACAGCCATGTAATTCTTGTCAAGGTAAATTTTTGAAGAGCTGGACCCCAGAGTTTTAAATATTTCCCTGGTTTAGATCTGATCCTTTTGTCTAGTGCTCTCTTTTATTAATAATGCATCCACGGAACAACACCTAAATATTGACCCCTGCAGAGTCCCTTCTTCTAGGAAGGAAAACAGCAGTGTTTCCTATGCTCCAACCCAACCTTCTCCTAGGCTTGAAAGCAGACATCACTATTTTATTTTATCATTTCAATGTAGCCTCTGAAAATTCTAAATTGCCTCGGTCTTAACTGGCAATTTCTTAACCTCCATTTGCATTTTGAACCTTTGACACAGTTACAATTTAATGGGTTATGAATCGTAACCCATTAAATTAGTCAGTCAGAAATAATCTCTTTCTCCCCCAGCTTGCAAAAGGTAATTTCTTGGATATCGTCTTAGCCTTAAGGTAAAAATGTAAGAGTATGGACATTGTCCCCGCCCTGCCCACCTACCCCCAGAGCCTTGCCTTTGTTTTCTACCAAATAACAAAAGGGGTTTACCTGTGGCTGAAAACACACACAAAGCTGAATTGAGGCTTTCTTTACAGAATCCTGTCTCCTCTTTACCATCCCGTGATAAATAGAATCTGTGCCGCCTGCCACTGCTGAACAATGGGTGAAATGGATATTAGAAAAATCTCATTTATCTTCTGCTTTATTTCTTGATAGGGGTCCTTGTCACTAGGACTATTGTGTGACCAACTCTGGAAAGGGCATCTCATTAGTTTTTCTTATCAAGATAGCAAGGTCCTTTTAAACAGCAAAGCACTTACATTTTAGATTCAATTAGGAAACTGCATTTTGTGTGTGTGTGTGTGTGTGTGTGTATACGTATGTAATTCAGAGCTTCGGTTTGAGACAGCCTTGTCAACTTGGCCCTTATAGATCTGGTTTTTAGCACACTGGGCTCATGGCGAACCCAGGCCTGGGCTTCAGTGGCCTCCTGCATTCAGGCATCTGGTGAACTAATCCACATCTGGTCCCGTGATTTTGTCTGAGGCAGGATCAGCCCAGGAAGCAGGCAGCCATCTGCATAGGGAGGGACGTTCATGGATCTCTTTTTCCAAGGTGGTTTGTTTCAAAAAACAAATAAAAGCCATTTTTTAACTTCATGAAGCTTCCCGAGGGTTCCCCTTGGTTTCCCAGGCTCCCTTGTGCTGGTCTGACAGGCGTGCTTTGGGGCGGCTCACAGTTGCCATCCAGACAAGTTGGAGGATATCAACAAATCAGCAGTGAATTAGGTTGTGTCAGATGGAATTCAACTTTTTCTCATTGTTTCAAAAATCCCAGTGACAAGAGGATGGAGTGGGACCAGTGTACATCAGGGCACCCTTTAGTAAATGTAGCCGATGCACTAAGAGTGCCGTTTTACCAGCAGCTGTGAAAACAAACCCCAAATGAAAATACCCTGAGAGGGCTGTGAATGATCTCCCGGGAATATTGGCCTCTTTTGAAAGCACAAGGATGCTTTTGGAACAGTAGGGCGCCAAGCGGCTGGCTCATTCAGGGACGTGGATGCTGCTGGCCAGTAAGATTCCATCCTCCCCACCTCGTTACATTCTGGTGACTCCCTCCTGCTGAATAAATGTTTGGGGGAGAAGAACCATTCCCTTGCCGGATCGGCTGAGTTCATACAGGCAGCCGCTGAAGGAGAGCTGTGAATTACCTTCATGCACTTGTCACCACTGTGATGAAGGAAGTAAGGCTTGGTAGGGGACGATCAGCTTCCAGAGTGCAGGGACAGCACCTGCTCACGACCATCTCCTACATGTCTAGCACATGCTGGTAAAGAGCAATCAATAATTGTTTTGTTTTGTTCGGACTGCATGAATGATTGAATGCAAAGCATATAATCCTGTCTAAAACTCTCTTCCCTGTATAGAATCAACTCCAACTGGAAACTGGGTCTTCCCCCTGCTGGCTGGAACTGACATCAGGACACTAACTGCCTGGGGCTAGGTTTACTCTCAAGCAATAAGGTCTATGAAATAAGACCCTTCCAGGTACACTGATCTTAATCCCTTGGGTTAGGACCTTGCAGAATTTGACCTGTTCTTGCCCTTTGAATATGCAAATCCTCAGATAAGGGCTAATACAGGTGGTTGCTAACAAGTTATTAGGCATTTGTTGGTCTTTTTCCCTCCCCACGAAACAGCGCATCTGAGGCCACCTAAATGTTCTGAGCACCTACAAGGGGCTGCAACAAGTAAGGGTCTGGAGTGAAGATAAAAAAGGGAAGTAGGAAATGTTAAAACCAAACCAAAATTCACGCACTTCACAACTTCCTCAAGGGGCCAGTCAGTAAGCGTCGTGAACAAAAGCCCAGCATGTTCCTCGGACACATGGAAATCCACAAACCCAGGCCCAGGAAAGCCACATCTAACCCGTGTTAATCCACAGGTCCCCCATTAAACACTGGGTCATCATGCATCACCACAAAGTTTCTTGTGATCTATCCCTAGGGATGCTACCTGGCTCTTTCACTGTCTAAGCAAGTTTCATACCATTGCTACCACAAATCCGATCGCAGCCACGTCCACCTTCATGCATAATTAAGACATGGATTAGATGTTTTGAAAATGGAAATCGCTGCTACAACTTCTGAGGCTAGAAAAATTATCCAAGCCCAGTATTACTTCCTGAGTTTTGTTTCATGGAATATTTATGACAAGCTGTGATAAAATATTGATCCAGTTTGTTCTGACTAGAAACAGGTGTCACCGAGGTGCCACATCATTAGGTGGGACTTGCTGGGTACTTCATTAGCCCAAGGCCTCTCTCTAATACTTCAGCTTGGCTTTGCATCAACTTTGTCAGCTTCACGATTTTGCACTAAGAGGGAAGACACAGAGCCCAGAGAGGTCAGTGGTTCTCCCTGTGCCAGGGACGTCTCCCTGCCCTGCAACCATCAGCATATTTTACCAGCCTGGCCGTCCCACTCCCCTGCAGGCCTTCGGTGGTGGGAGGGATGCTGAACTGAAGAATGCATCACATTTCCCGCCACCTGATACCTCTGTGTCTTTATAAATAGGGTCACCAGGACGTGTCTGACTCCCCTCTCCGTCGTGGACTTAATACTAATTTTTGAGGTTGCCAACCAGGGTCTATCTGGTTGACTGGCCCACTTTAGGGGTCTCTGGCTTCTGATCCCATTTCTCATTTCATCTCCTCCCTCTGTGTCCAACTGCCCTTGACCGCCGCCCCCTTCTAAACCCTACACCTCCGTCAGGGCTTTGCTGAAGTGTCACCTGCTACAAGAGAATCTTCTGGTCCCTGAGGTTTCCTGTCCTTTAACCTCACGTTGCTGTACCTCACACGTGGGTATGCACAACATCCCTGCCTTTATGCAAAAGCTGTTTTAGATCTGAGCTCAGCTCCTCTGTGCGCTTTTGACAAAGTGAAGACAACTTGCAAATGTAAGAGTGGGTAGCATTTAACCACCACATGACAAAGCCATCATTCTGCAGCCACCGTGGTGCAGCACTTGCTTGGTGAGGACTCAGATGACCTATCTGTGAATCACAGATCATTTGACTACCTTTTGAGCATTCTTTCTACTTTTTTTTTTGGAGACAAGAGTCTTACTCTGACACTCTGGGTAGAGTACCATGGCATCATAGCTCACAGAAACCTCATATTCCTGGGCTCTAGTGATCATCTTGCCTCAGCCTCCTGAGTAGGTGGGACTACAGACACCTGCCACAAGACCCAGTTAGTTTTTCTATTTTAGTAGAGACAGGGTCTTGCTCTTGCTCAGGCTGGTCTCCAACTCCTAGGCTCAAACAATCCATCTGCCTCCCAGAGGGCTAGGATTTTAGGCACGAGCCATTGTCCCCGCCTCTTCCCCAGTGCGTTCTTGGACACAGCAGATGAGTGTCCCCCGCAGGTTGGGGATATAGCCCCCAGGGGCAGGCAAGCATGAGATACTTTATCTCTTGGTTTATTTTAAACTGTCATAGGAATTTTTATCTTCCATGATAAACCCACTTGTTTACAATATTAAAATGTTTTAGCTGACTTATCACTAAGTTGAACAGCCTCGTCTAGAAAGATTCCTCAGGTTTACAAATACCAACTTGAACAATGCTAGGATGCCGTTTAATTTGGTCCTCGTCATTCTTCTACACAAGAGGTGAGATGCTTATTACTAACTCCCTGTCGCAGGAGAGAAAATTGATCTGCAGCTCAATTCATTTTCCTCAGTCACAGAATGAGTGACGGTGGATCCACACCTCATGTGAGTGTCTTTGCCTTTCCAGAAGCTTCCGACTGCGCAGCCTCAGGATATATAAAAATGTGTTGGTTTTATCCAACATGCACCACCAGCAGCAATGGAGAGACACCCTTGCTTGGTGGTGCCCTGTTTATGTGACTTACTCCCTGCAAAACTCGGTGCCCAGCTCTTGCCTCTAGCCCCTTGTATCTCCATGTCCTGTACCCAGTGTAGAAACCAGGGAACCCTCATTAGTGTTCCTGGGTATTCATGTACCATAGCTCCCTACAGAACTTCATTGCCACTGTCATTATCACAAGTCCGACATTCCTAACTAGGGCTATAGAGCCCTGTGTACAGAGACCCAGTTTGTGTATATATTGGACTCAATTCAGAGTCCGGCCTACTGGAAATGCTCCTGTATATTTATCGTATGAATGGACAAATGAAGTAGCTCATTCTTGAAAGAGGACAGGGAGGTTTAGAGTAAGTATTTTTAAGAGCACCATTTTCCTGTCAGCCACAGCTTAAGAGTGACAGCCCCAACCTCTACATGACCTTGTGCTGGCCACACGCCTCTGTGGCCTCTCTACTGTGTGCTGATGACAGGCAGTGTTCTGGAAGTCATGGTCACAAGCTAACATGGGTCAGCTGTATATTTGGAGTCCCTCTTATTGCTCGTTGAGAAATAGTTCAAGGCTTTGTAATTTGGTTTCTTAGTATCCAAGATGATTGTGCTACCCTATCACCCATAGGAAGACACCCTTAATAGTCATGATTACCTCGGAATGTTTACACAACCTTGTCTGAAATCTGACCCTCTCTGAAGTACCCCTGTGGTTCTGAACTTGCTGCTTACAGGCCACACTCTTCCCTATCACTGAGTTTCTCTCCTCCTCAGAACCCTGGAATGGAAATGTTACACACTCTTTATCTTTCCCTGTGATAGTCTGGAACTTCTCGGGGCTAAAGATTTCAATCCTGGGTTTTCAGCTGCTAGGCCAAAACTGATTTCCCATCTGTTCCTCTTTGAAAGAGGTGCTGTGTCTAAAGAAGCCATTATCCGCGGATACTCTGATGCCGTGGAAGGGTGAATTCCAGAAATAACCCACGTTCTCATCTCTTCATAGCCAGGAATGGTGAAGGTTTTGTTTTCTAAATGACCTAATAAGTAAAAAGCAGCTATATTTTCTGAATATACTCGCCCTTTACTATCTTATAGTAAAAAACAGGTCCAATCTTCATTGGGGGAGGTTGGAAGTTGTTGTAAGTCTTAGGCAGGGTGTATTTTTTCTTCTATAGTATATACTCGGGGCAATATTACTTTAGGTGATATTACCAACTATTTTTTCTAAATAAAAAAATGAGTTGGGTCAGTCCTAAATTTGCTTTTAAATGTTTCAGATATAGCTGCACCCTAGGAGAGGGATAGAGCACTGAAACCACACGGTTTAGCTTAGATAGCAGTTGAAATGCCCAAGGGTTACCTCAGTAATGGCAGAGTTACACCTGGATTTTAGTGTGAATCTGGAAGCATCATGATTTTCTTGTACTTCTAGAAGAAGCAAGCAAATGCCCATAGCCCCCAAACACTGGATCCTGGCTGCACACTTCCCAGCACTGTGTATGGCGTAAGTAAACTGCAAATCTCCTATTGTGCCCACTGGCTGTTGAGGACCCTCTAATACCTGAGGACCTATATTCAGACTCCTCTGGATCAAGGTGCTCACTTCAGCCACCTTGACATCATCAGTCTCTGCATTTGGGTGATTGAAGTGGACCTTTAGATAGATACCTGAGATAGACCAACACACACATCTCCACTCCGCCATCATCTGCTCATTCTGTATGGATAAACTTGGGCTTGACTCTAAGAATGCTGATCACATTGCAGTCTGCAGAAAGCGTGCAGACTATTTAGTGCTCTAAAGATGCTGTTCCCACATAGAGGGAATTCATAAAGGACGGTGTAAAGAGTAGTACTTCATCAAAGCCCCCAACTTGAGAAAATCAAAGGAAATTGAAAACAAAAAGTCGCCCCCATAGTGAATCTTCAGTCAAAACATCAACTTGGCACACAGAGCCTAAATACCTTAGTAAGAGACCCAAGATGATTTTCTCTGAGCACATTTAAACTTTTTGCTCTCCATCTTGCTTCTAAAATATTAAATCTGCCTATTTTACTAAACTCTGAGTTAAAAAATTACAATTTTTCATGAAATTGAAGCTATGCACATTCTGTGACCTTAAAATTCCAGTCCTACGTATCAAGAGCCTTATGTACAAATGTACGTACCGGGGCGGCACCTGTGACTCAGAGGAATAAGGCGCCAGCCCCATATGCCAGAGGTTATGAGTTCAAACCTAGCCCCAGCCAAAAAAAAAAAAAATACTGAAAGAAAAAAAGTATGTGCAGAATTATTAATAAGAGAAAAAATGAAACATCCTAAATATTCATTTACATTAGGAGAATTAATGTTTTCTACAAATGAAATACTATATAGCATTCAAAAGTAGACTAAAACTACAATGAGATTCCGTTTCCCAGTCTCGAGCATGGCTATCATGAAAAAGAATAAGATGGGCAGAGATGGGAAGGAGTCGGGAGCCTCATCCACTGCTGAGAGGAATGTAAAACACGGGCAGTCACTCTGGGAAACAGTTTTGGCACTTGTCAAAATGTTTAACATAGAATTACCATCTGACCCAGACATTGTCACACTCCTAGTGATGGACCCAAGAGAAATGAAAATATAGCTCCACACAAAACACTTACACGAGAATGTTCATAGCAGCCTTATTCATAATAGTCCCAAAGTGGAAACCACTCAAATGTCCATCAACTAATGAATGAGTCAAATGTTTTATATCCACAAAATGGAATATTCACCTATGTGCTACAGTATGGCTGAATCTTCACACCACTAGGCTAAGGGAAAGATGCCAGACACAAAAGGCCAAATAATATGTTTATTTGAAATGTCCAGATTATATGAGTTTATACAGACAAAAGGTCAATGCATGGCTGCCCATGGCTGGGTGGGCAGTGGAGAGTCATCACCAATGGGGACTGGGTTTCTTTATGGGAAGTATGAAAAAATGTTCTAAAGTTTGGTTGTGGTGACCAACCTCGTAAATCTACTAAAAAATAACTTCATACTTTAAATGGGGGAATTGTATGATACGTGAGTTATATCTCAATAAACTTCTTTTTAAAAGGTTACGAAGCTAAAAATTGAAATAGAGACAAAGTTATTAGCATGATGAATTCCCACCACGTAGTGTTGAATAAGGGATGGGGGGAAGATGCATGTCGTATAAATCTAATTATGTAACATTTAATACTGCACGTGATTAAGGGCCTGTGTGCATATGTAATAAAGGACAGGCACCCAGAGGACCAGGGGCATGCGCTCCTGGAGGGTCCCACACGGTTTTCAGTTGTACTTATAATATTTTATTTCTTCAGTTCCGTTGGGGATCCTTTTGTATATTTTTAATTCATTGCGCTATCTTATAATGAAAATAATAATATTTCCCAAGAAGCGTTTTCATTAAGAAGGGTCAGCTGAGTGCCATTAGTGTGCACTCTGCCCCATTAGCGTTCTGCTGCTGTTTATATTTACTCTGAGTTCAAGAAAAGTTTCATCTGCTATGAGTTTTAGTTACAACTCAATGCCTCACTATAAAATGGAGAGAAAATTAGCACATGTATTCCTGCCCTTGTCCCGTAAAATTTCACAGCCTTAAGTTATCTTCCCTATTCCCCTGTTGAGAATGGTTCCTTAAAAATTTCTATCTGATGATACCTTTTGTAATATTCAAACGTTGGGTCTTTTAAAAACCTAGTACATGGTTAGCTTGTGGACAGCTAGGATTACCGTGGCTTCTTCCTACAAATTTACCTATCCCAAATATATATTGAAATGTTGGGGGCCTTAACCGTATTGAAATATTGGGGCCTTACCCATATTGAAATATTTATTCTTAGACTGTTACACGATCACGTCATCATTTCTCTCTTGACTACATCTCCTCTCCTTGAGATTATCTTAAACTTCAAAACTAGACTCATTAAAATTGACATGTTTATGAGTGCTGCCATTAAGCAAGGTAATGAGTATGCTTTTGTATTTAAAATAAATCAATATAAATCTTTACATGCTAGACCTAGGGCCAGACCTTCAGACTTTCTAAACAACATGGTTCATTCATCTAAGAAGAAACTGTGGCCTATTCACTAGGGTGTATACACTTTGATCATCAAAGTAGTTAAGTCTGTTTATCTGCCTTTTGTCAAACTTTCTGGACTAGAAAAGGACATATTCAGAGAGTAGAGTTTGGCCTTATATAATGCATTCTGTATTGTGAACCTTTCTGAATATATGAGTATTTTCTATGTGGATTCTTTTTGCTGCTTTTCCATGTATTTAACATCTTATCTGGTCTACTAGGATTTGCTCTTCACCCCGTCTTGGTGGTTGTTATCCAGAACTTAGGTTCTAAGACTATGGACTTCTGCCTGGATAACATACACGAAAAAGATGCCAAGGTCTTTTAGAGAATTATGGAATCTCCAAGTGAGTTGGAAGAGATGCCTCTTTGGTTTAAAGAACAGTTGTAACATCCTACCCAGAGATGATCTTATAAACCAAACTGCATAGCTAGGGTACTTGAAGTAATGAAAGTTCCCTGGGAGAATGCTTAACAGTTATTTCTAGCTTCTTATGATGAGATCAAAGGGAAGCTGCCTAGACCCTTATTGTAAAAATGCGGTTCCAGTTGTGTTATTTAATATCAAGCCACCTCAAGTGCTTGATGGTCATGGGTTTGGGTTCTTTCATTTTCCTTAACTACCTAATCCCTCAATTCGTATAGAAACAGGAGCGTGTTAAAGAAATCAAGCCCTGTGTACAAAAAACTTGTCTCTGTTTTTATAATGGAGGACTCTTCGTCTGATGAGGTTAGTCAGTGAGTTGTTTGCTCTTTAATAAAATATTGATGTTACCAAGTCTAAAATGCCCTCCATGTTGCAGTATTTAAAGGAATTTCAAAGTGAGTGATTATAAATGAGTCTCATAAAAGTTACTTCCCTCAAGCATTTATCTATTCTGTCAAGACTCTCTGAAGATAAGAAATCCATGCTCTCACTCCCCTTCTTTCTTTCTTTACCATCTTCCTTCTGACCTCTCCTCCTCTCGTGATGACTGAGGAGGGAATTTAGCTTGGGTGAGTTGCTGAACTTTCTAGTTCACATCTTAGCCAGACCACCTTGATGGCTTTCAGGATTCTACTCTCCCTCCAATATCCAAATGCTCCCACCACCCTCAGACACACAGATCTCAGCTCTCAGTGTGAGGACTCTGCCTGGCCTTTGGTTCCACCTCCCTCAGTGACAGGCAAGACTTTTCGCTGGCCCCACCCACCCTCTCATCTACTGAGCCCCAACAACCCTTACCTCCCACTATACCAACCCACCAGAATGGCCTCAGGATAATTCTTACATGTGTGTTGCAGGCTGAAGCGTGTCCCCTCTCCTAACATGTCCATATCCAATTCTCTAAAACTTGGAATAAATTACTGTACATGTTAAAATATATTCACATGGAATGCATTACTTTAGATGACTTTGTAGGGGTGATTAAGCTAAGGATCTTGGCCAGACACAGTGGCTGACGCCTGAAATCCTGACACTCTAGGAGGCAAAGGCATGAGGATTGCATGAGCTTAGGAACTAAAGACCAGCCTGAGCAAGAGTAAGACCCCATATCTACAAAAATAAAAAATGGAAGAATTATCTGGGTGCTGTGGCAGTGCCTACCTGTACTCCTAGCTACTTAGGAGACTGAGGCAGAAGGATCACTTGCGCCTAGGAGAGCTATGATGATGCCACTGCAAAATACTAGGGGCAATGGAGCAAGACTGTCTCATTTAAAAAAAAGTTAAGCATCTTGAGATGGGGAGATCTTCCTGGATTATCCAGGTGGCCTCAGTGTGATCACAGGTTACTTATAAGGGCGTGGCAGGAGGGTCAGAGGGAGAGCAGTGATGTAGTGATAGAATCAAAGAGAAGGTAGAAAACATGGCAGGGACAGCCAGTGATAGACACCTGAAGATGCCGTGCCCAGGCTTGGAAGATGCAGGACAAGCCATGACCCAGGGACACAAGTGGCCTCCAGAAGCTGCAATGACAAGAAAACAAATCTGACCTTTGACCCCTCCACATCAATTTCACCACTAATCTCTGTTTGCTATTAAATTGGACTGTTCATCTGATACAGCCAAGTGGTAAGGAATGATCATGTCTTAAACATGTCACTTTTCCCAGATAATAATGACCACAGCCAAGTATGATGTTATAGTAATACTCCAAGGCAGAATATTGTTATCCAAAATTAGAAAAAAATGAGATGGGGGCTCATGAAGGGTAGGCAAATTGCCCAAAGCGACAGCTGGGGCAAAGGAATTAAGTTAGGTTTGCCTAAATCCAGAATCCTCATCCTTGAGCGGGGGCGATCCTACCTCTGAATTACTAAAGCCATGGGTGTTCTATCCCAAGCTCCTCCTAGTATCCACAGATGGAGATCTCCACTGCCTCCACTGGGCATCTCCTGTGCTCAGGACAGCACTAACTTCTATCCTCTCACTCCCAATGTTCCATTTCTGTCAGGGCTGTGATCAGTTCCTTCAACCCACTCCTCAAGGCTGAGCCAGTATTTTCTCTTTCTGTGTATTCCTAGCATCTAATTCAGTACCTTCAATGTTGTAAGTAAACTGTAGATGTTTGATAGCAGAACATAAATGAATGATAGACCTTTTGTAAATCAGATATCATCAAAAAGCACGACCTGTATTACCTGAATTTTTTAAGGCAGTCTGAAGAATCTACAATCTTCCTCTCTCTTTTTCTCTCTAATCTTAAGTCCACTTGAAGTAAATTGAACCCAAATGGAAAACTCTACAGAAAAGATGCACAAGGCTGCTAAAACATTGCAACCAACCACAGTGGTGTGTCTTTGAGCTGACTTAGTTATAATCCTAGTTCAATGCAAGTTTCACATAAAACTCTGACAAAGATGTTTTTAACATCTGATTTTTTTAATTGAGGTATAATTTACATACAGTGGCACTCTCAGATCTTCAGCATGTTCTTTAACAAGTTTTGATGAATGCAAATCAAGACTGAACATTTCTGTAGTCCCAGAAATTCCTTCCTGCTCCTTTCCAGCCATTTCCACATCCTTCTTCGGAGTAATCACTGATGTGATTTCTGTCACCATGAATTAGTTTGTCTATTCGAGACTTTGATTTCCATTGAGTCATGCAGTGCCTCCTTTTTCACATCTGGTCTCTTTCGTGCTGGTTTCGAGATTCACCTCTGCTGTCTCACGCATCAGGCCTTGGCTTTCTTTATCGAGTGGGATTCCATTTTAGGAATGGAAAACACAGTTGGTTTTCTCTTTCTCCTCCTGAGACACACACTAGGTGGTTTCTAGGTTTTTGGCATTTATGAATAAATGTGCTCTAAAGTGTCTTGTCCAAGGCTTTGTGTGAACATGCGTGTTCCTTTATCTGGGATGCAGACCTAGGAGTGGAGTTGCTGGCTTCTGTTGTCAACGCAGATCTGCACTTTTCACGGGTGAATTAGATACATCTAAAGTTTCCGATGTTCCATGAATATCAAAATGGTCATCACTGTCCTATGAGAGGGACCACACTGCAATAGAAGATTTCATTTCCAGGGTGATGTTCTCTGAAAGCAGAGGCTGAGACATGGACAATTGTGGAAAGAGTTGGAGGGTGTGAGGGAAGCAGGTAGGACAGGATGAAGTAAGCAAAGATCTGGTTTCAGGAAAAGCTTAGGCTCATCCTCATCTCTCAGAAAGGTCTTCAGGTGCAAAAACTGGGACTTGGTCATTTGCTGAGGATACCCGAGCTGCAGGGGTGTGGGGTTTGCCTGTAGGAAGTAACCTTCACTAGCCAGCATGCAGCACCTGGCCCATGGGAACACCCACCTGGTAAAGGGGCCCCCGGACCAGCCCAGTTACCAGAGGACTTAAATGCTTCTCATACCCCAATTCACCTGCATGTGTTCAAGATGGAGCCGTCCATGCAAAGAGCTGCTTCTGCCTGGTGACCTTGCTCTGCACAATCTGGCTATTAGGTGAGACCTTTCAACAGTGACCTAGTTTCCAGTGACAGCTGCTCACCCTGTGTCCTGGTGGGTCCGTCACTCCTTAACACAGAGATTTGCAGGCATGGCAGACAGGCGAGGACACGCAAAGCTCATGGGCTGAGGGAAATCCATGTGCCTAAGAAGTATCATTTCCACTAAAAACTAACCCCCTCCTCCATGGGCCTGGCCTTTGCAGCAAGTAATATCTTCCTCTGAGGCACATTTTCATCCTAAATTGGCAGAAATTTGCAGCCAAACTGGCCACGGCTCAATCAGCAAGAGACTGGGGAAGACACCAGATTGATCTTTTGACATGGTGGCTTCGCTTTGTGATGTGTTAATTGGGGTGCACATCAACCACTTGCTGAGAAACAGAAGTGTCACTACAACATCCCATGCAGCCATGGCAACTCGAGGTCAAGATGTCTTTCCATGCCCCTTGTAGCACTTTTTGTGAACAAACCCCCGTTCCAGCTTCTTGGTCCAAACTCCACTGTTCTGGACAGTCTCACTCACCACAAGATAAGGAGCTATTGTTCTGCTTCTTGGAAATAAGATGATGTTGGAAACAAGAGCTGTTATTGCAAACTCATGATACTTTATTATTTCCATCATAAAAAGAGAGAAAGTCCTCGGGCAGGCTCAGCTGAAATATTACAGGGGCTAAGAGGTGAACTTGAAAAACCTTTCATTTTAAGTGCACAGCGGTGGCTGTGTATCCTCAAAATAGTGTAGGGAGGAACATGCCAAGAACAGCCGCCATGAAATTGAGCAGCATTTATTAATCTCTGGTTATTTCTCGGTGGTTGTTCAGAGCCAGCGGCCACCAGTTAATATTTAGGACTGTTCAAGGAGAGTGGTCTCATAAATTGCAATTCTTCCTCAGTTTCCCCAAAAGAATAAAAACACAACAAAAATCCAAGGTATATATACACTGATAAAAAGAGATGGAGCTCTAAGAACTCTTAACTCTTTCGATTTCAGTCATTCTTAAACTACAACGATAATTTTGCCTTCAGAGGATGTTTAACCCATTAGATGAAAGAGCCCAAAGAATATCTGTGTCCATAGCTGAGCCAGGGTGCAAATAGATAGGAAGAAAGACCACATCATTTCTCATTTAATGTCCAGTGATCGAAAGAGACCAAGACTGCTTGTGGACACTGGAAATTCCATGGTAAGGTGATGGGAAAGCCTCACTGGGTCGACCCATTGAAAACCACACTAAGGCCAAGTGTGTGTAGTTACTTATTACTGTGAGGTCTGGGGACCTGAGGTCAAGCCCATGTTTCTTGGCTACTACTACCAAAATATGGTTACTGGTCCCAAGTCGATGGTGCAAATGAGCCCACCACACAGATGCAAGCAGGCAAGGTGCCAGAGTTTATTAAAGGGTGGAACATTCCAGAGAAAGAATGGATCAACCCCCTGAGTGGAAGAGACCTTGAGTTTGATAAGATTTCACCCCTTTGTGCTGATCCCCTAATTCTGTGTTAAGTGGCGGGGAGGGCAGAGTATTCATAGTCTTTCTTAGACAAAAGGTGGAGAATTTCTAGAATGGCAAAGCCACCCCTTTTCTCTCCCCATGAGATAATTTCTAGGGGGTTGCCAGGGTGCTGGGCACTGGTGGGTGTGACTGTTACTGTGTTGATGAGGGTCGGTCAGTAAGGAACACTGTCGCTTCAGCTGAGAGCATGCTCCAGAGATCCCCTCTCAAGGCCTTGATTCTCTCTCCATTGTGTGGTTTCTCTGCCTCTTTCTGGCTGGTCAGTCCTTGGAAACCTCCCCCCTGTTGTAGACCAAACATCTTGGCAGTCCATGGGGACCCCTTGACACATCATCTGTCCCTTAAGCCTCTCTAGTCAGCTTCTTCCTCTATTGTAGACAAAGTTTCTTTAAGTACTGTCTGTTTCTCAATGGAAACCCCCTACACAAAGCATCTGTCCTCTTCACCCCCACCTAACATTGACCAGCTAACATCACTGAGAGTGTCGTGCCCCCGGCCCTGAATCCCCACCCTTTCCCTTGAAGATAAATCACAGCATGTGACAGAAATGTTATCATATTTCTAACTCAACAGCAGCCACACGTGGCATAATTAGAGCACCAGTGGAGCCTGTCAGTTAGAGCCTGTCATCCTTGCTTTACTACCAGCATAACCTATTGGAACAAAAGTCCATTTTGTTGTAAGTGACCCTTTGAAAGAGAGATCGACGTTGAAAACAAATTTCTGCAGCTTCTGGAACTTCTCTCAAAGAACTTTGAACTCCCCAAGCAAATTTGTTCTAAGAACAAATCTTCACTGAAATAGATAAGGATTAACATCCTTGGAGTCCAAAAATGACCAGCCTATTCAAAATCCAAATTAAAGGCAGGCAGCTAAACAAAAGTATAAATACCTGGTTATGGTGCTTCTAGAAGACCACAAGCTAAAGACAGATTTTTAGCCACTTAAAAATAATAAGCATAGCAATAGAATAATGGTAAAAAACAATATTTATCTCTTCCAAGTAACATGAGCTGAGGCACGAGGTGAAACCACTATCCTTTTAGATACTCATTGTCACATTGCTTATGGCAACTGGTTTGGGGCTCAAGTTTTAAAAACTGAATATAAAAATAGAAAGACAACGCGATAGAAAACAGGCTCTGTGCGGAAAGATGAATGATAAGAGGTGTTTCCGCCTGGAAGCGTGAAGCTGAAGAAATGCCCTCCGTGCACCCCCTGGGTGTCCGAAGCAATGCTACAGAGACAATACCAGGTGAATGTTCCGTTTGCAAAGGAACGAGCCCAAGAGAAAATGTAAAAGTAGAGTTTGGCTGGAAATGATGCCCGTCCTTTTTTAACAGTGGAGTGGGCTACGAAGGAAGAGGACAAGATCCCAGAGATCTTTAAAAATAGCTCGGTAGGAAACAAAGCCATCGGCACCATCTGCCTTCGGTTCTGCTAAACGCACAGTAAACCCGAAGAGGATTTTTACGTTTGCCCTGACATCAGGTGTGTGCTCCAGGTGAGCCCGTCTTCATAGACAGATCTGGCGTTCTTTTCCTCCTAAAGACAGAAAGGAATCGTGTAAAACCTCGTGGAGCCAGTTAAGACATTTTTGCAATTGCGGAGAGAGAGGCGTGTTAACTGCAGGCCCTAAAATCGTCCCCATTCCAAGGAATCAAACACAACCAAGGAAAATAACAATACCAACAAATGAAGCCGGCGTGAAGCCACTCAGCACTGTGGGGCTGGATTAATCATGTTGCTCTTTGAGAATTTAAAGCTTTTAATCGTGCAGTGCTGCCTTCTTTCCTCAAAATTTGCGGGCACTTTACAGATTTATCTTGGCCCCCAGGGGCCCCTTTATTGTTCACTAAGTACAAGGGGAACCTGCTCAGAAGAAAGGATTAAAATTAGTGTCAAACTGAATAAAAGAAATGAAAAGGTCAAAATTTGCTCCCAGGATCAAAGAATATGCCCACACTTGGAAAAGCTCGGGGAAATCAAAATTAAATACAGACTTGATGCCCATAAATTTGTACAAGTAGCAAAATTGTCTGCAAATGGAGTTTCCAGTGGTTCTGCATTACAAACACATAATATGCATAAGATATGTAATGGATGTATAAGCAAGAAACACATCTTTCTCTCGTAATCTAAATACCTTGAATTATCCATCTAACTATTTGTCCTGGAGATGATGGGGGAGTAGTCCATTCTCTTGGAAGGCTCGTGGTCTAGCCTGGACATAGAAAACCTGTGAGCACCCATTTGATAGTTGGAAAAAAAACTTAACATAGTACAGATATCATAAAATATTTTGCTCATTTATTTGGTTCCAATTTCAGTGTATCACAAGTCTGTCTTAAAAGAAGGGCGATGCTATAATATTTCTGCCAGTCAGTTATTATTAATACTAAACACTAGAATGTAGGATCACTTAGGGAGACAGTGGTGGATGCATCAGAATCCAGCAAGTTATTCTTTTTTTTTTTTTTTTTATTTTTTTGAGACAGATCCTAAAGCTATCCCCCTGGGTAGAGTGCCATGGCATCACAGCTCATAGCAACCTCCAACTCCTGGGCTCAAGCAAGTCTCCTGCCTCCGCCTCCCAAGTAGCTGGGACCACAGGCACCCGCCATAACGCCCGGCCATTTTTTGGT
>CAUYQV010053753.1:0-12455 GCA_963574575.1 Galagoides demidoff
CAAAAAAAAAAAAAAAAAAAGAAAAAGAAAGAAAAAAGAAAACCTCATATTGGGGTGGCACCTGTGGCTCAAAGGAGTAGCCGTATGCTGGAGGTGGAGGGTTCAAACCCAGCCCCAGCCAAAAACTGCAAAAAGGAAAAAAAAATCATATTGTAGTCTGCTGGGACCTGGTGCAGGGGGTTAGTACAAAACAATGACCTCCTAAACTTTGTTGAATAGCTGAATACCTAAATGAAAGAACACAGTAGCTGAATACCTAAATGAAAGAACACAGACAGCAGGAGACACACTAATCCCACTAGTTATAAATAAGCACTGCTGGAGGAAGTTTTGAACCTGTGTGATTTCATCCACCAACTTCAAAAATTTACCAGGCTTTAGAATTAATGTATTTTGTGGAGTAAGGAACTAGTTGAGAAAGGCCAGGTGCGGTGGCTCAATGCTATAATCTGAGCACTCTGGGAGGCCGAGACAGGTGGATTTCCAGAGCTCAAGATCAGCCTGAACAAGATCGAGACCTTGAGCCTAGGAGTTGGAGGTTGCCGTGAGCTGTGATGCCATAGCACTCTACCCAGGGGGACAGCTTGAGACTCTGTCTCAAAAGAAAAAGAAAAAGTTGTCACTTGCTTGGCTTATGGGGTATGTCCTAAAATTCTTTTCCTGGTTTTCACCAAAAATTTAGAAAAACCACCACTTGGAGGCCACTAACAAGATGAGATAGGCCAGGCACTCTCTAAATCATCAGTAAATAGCTGACCACCCTGAGCTGCTCTTTGTTCAACACTCAGAAGTAGTTTATCTCTTAGTATATTCACATTTATAACAGAAATCCAAAAATGGGTAAGCCTCTTCCAGATTAATACCAGCGAACCAGGCAACGACAGCAGATGCCACAAGTAAATTCTATAAATAGATTAAGAAGGCTGGAAAATGCAAAGAGATAAGAAGTGAGGGGGAAAAAGGGCGGGGGGGGGGGCAGCACCTGTGGCTCAAAGGTGGTGGGTTCAAACCCAGCCCTGGACAAAAACTGCAAAAAAAAAAAAAAAAAAAAATAGAGAAGTGTGAAGTGTTCGAGTACTCTAACCATCAGTCCTTAGTGGCACCCTGCAGAGACAGAATAAGGTGTCAAAGTACAAGTTAATAATTAACAAGGTTGGTGGAGCACAGTGCTTCAAGGCTGTAATCCTAGCACTCTGTGAGGCCGAGGTGGGTGGATTGCTTGAGCTCACAGGTTCAAGATGAGCCTGAGCCAGAGCGAGAACCCCATCTCTACTAAAAATACAAAAGAAAGAAGCTGAGACAAAAAGATCGCTTGAGCCCAAGAGTTGGAGGTTGCTGTGAGCTATAACGCTACAGCACTCTACTCAGGGCGACAGCTTGAGACACTGTCCCCCCCAAAAAAGTAATAATAATTAACAAGGTATTTTTCTTTCTTCTCATGTCCACGTTCATTTTGAAAATAACAATGGAGTCAGCCATTTCATAAATGTCCATTTTCGTTTCATTTATTTCACAAATGCTTTTGGAGCAAGGGATTTTAAGATAAGAGGTACATTAACATAGGAATCCATCCCTGCCCTCAGGAGTTCCTCATTTAGTATAATTTAAACATCAGTCACCAAAGAAATTTAGTGAACCCACCCTTAATCCCAGGTTCCTCTTGGATACAGCATTTTAATAGTCAACACCCAAGTCTTGTGATAGAAAAGGCCACACCAATAAGCTGGGAACAAAACTTATTTTTAAAAACTATGGGCCAAGCATAGCAGTTCACACCTTTAGTCCCAGCTACTCCAGAGGGGGACGCAGAATTGCTGGAGCCCAGGGAGTTTGGGACAGTGGTGAGTTATGATGATACTCCTGTACTCCAGCCTGGAAGACAGAGGGATACATTACCTCTTTTAAAAAAAAGTTTTAAATGGCACAGTGGCTCAACCCTGAGGCAGTAGGATCCTTTGAGGACAGGAGTTCCAGATCAGCCTGGGCAACATAAGGAGACCCTGACTCAAATAAAAAAGAAAGAAAGAAAGAAAAGGGAAAGGGAAGGAAGCGAAGAGAAAGAAAAATTATGAATGCTTTTTTGTTAGTTTGAAGTCCATCCCCAAACTAAGACAAAACAAAAGCAAATAGTCTGAGAAATCTTATCCTAAGCCCTACACCAGAGCAGCCTGTGTGCAACACCTTGGTCGCAATTCAATCACCTCCAGGTTTCTCAAAATCCCAAAGTCCAGGCTGCAACTCTGGCCAATTTACATCAGCTCTGGCAGCGAAACCAAGACAGCAGGCTGTCTCCAAGTGATTCGAATGGGTGTCTGTCATTGAGAACTACTGCTACAGATGGCTCTGCCCTGGAAATGGAAGGTCAAGCATCCTCATTCCTCAGGGATACCTGCCACCCGCCCCTACACAGAGGCCACCAGCAATTTTCCTAGATGCGGTTTTGTGTTGCACGAGATCAAGAAGGGAATACAATCCTCTCCCACCTGCAGGGAGGAGCAAGGATGCAAGTAATCCATGTTAGATTTAGCAAAGCCACAGTCTTGCTAATGTAGCGTCTGTGAGGGAACAGTCGCGGGCTCGGCTCTGAGGGTCTCAGGGAAGCACCCTAACGCTTCTCTCATCTCCACCTGGAGGGGCCCCGGCTTGGGAAGCTCAGCACCGGGGCACGCGAGCACAAAAGGAAGAGCACAGGCTGCCCCTGAGAGGCCGGAACTAAGCGGTACTGCGGGGCGCGGGGAGAAGCGGCCAGGGGCCGGGTACTCACGCAAGTGCCACCGAGCTTGTGGCTCTCCACCACGGCGGCCCTGGCGCCGAGCTCGGCCGCCCTGCGGGCACTGGCCAGCCCGCCCGAGCCGCCCCCGATCACCAGGTAGTCATAACCGACGGCGGGCTGCTGCGACTCCCGCGGGCCAGCCATGGCGCAGAAGAGGGCGCGCGGGACGCCGGCGGGCACAGGTAGCGGGAGGACGGGGGTGGCGCGCGCCGCCCGCTGCCAACTCGCGCTCAGCACCCGGGGCAGCAGGGCCATGCACGCGGAAGTGGCGCGCCGCGGGGGGCGGGGGGCGGGCCCGGGAGTGGGGGGACGCGGGAGGGAGGGGGAGGGGGCGGGCGCAATCTCACCGTGACTAAGCACCTCGCGGCGGGGGCGGGGAGGGCGACTGGACCCGCCCGAGCGAGCCGGCGGGCAGCTTCAGCCCCAGGGAAGAGCCTGAGGGACATCTGGCCTTGGTCTTCACCTCGCGGTCTGCGTCCCCGCCCCGGGCGGCACTTCACTTGCCAGATGTTTCTGGAGTCCTAGGGTTCGAGGCCGAGAAAGACGGACGCCCTCCCCTGTTTTACCCGCTCTGCCGGAGTGGATGCTTTGGGGAGTTACCAGTGGTGCTGGCTTCTTGAAGAAGAGAAATTTATCCTGTTTTGGTTGTTATGTTTCTCAAAGTTTGTACCAGAGACTGCCTGGCGTGCTGATTCCTGGCCTTAAGCCAGATCAGTAGAATCAGAATCTAAGAGGGCAAAACCCCCCAAGAATCATTTTTTTCTTTATTTTCCTTCCTCACTCCCCCCCCCTTCTTGAAATAGGGTCTTGCTTTGTCACCCAGACTGGAGTGCGGTGTCACGATCATAGCTCACTGCAGCCTGGAACTCATGGGCTCAAGCGATCCTCCCACCTTAGCCTCCTGAGTAACTGGGACTAAAGGTGCGCAGGAGCCTCCATGCCTATGTAGGAACCTACATTTTAAACCACAGTCTCTTCCACCCTGAGGTGACTCTTAAGCTCGTTTAGTTTGAGAAACATTGGGATAATGAGTTGAATCAGAGGAATGCTGTCTGTGATCCTCCCGTGAAGCATAAGGATGGGGTTGAAAGCCTAGCCGGGTGCCTCATGCCTGTAATCCTAGGGATACAGGATTCCCCCACTGGAGGCTGACAGGGACCCTCCCATTCTGTAGGCCCAAGTGAGCTCAGAAATCAGGCCCCATCTCTGGGCACAAACAGGCTGCCCTTAGCAGGCCACACCCTCTGGGCTCTAGCAAGGTCATGAACAAAGCAGCCCCAACCTTTTTTTGGGGGGGAGGGTTCCACCTGGAGTGGGGAGCACACACCCTAGTCCCTTAACTGAGAGGAAAACTGCAAGGACCTGGTAACTTTGCCTTTGTGGAGGAAGAACTGCATTCATTTGTTAATATGCTCATTAACTGAAAAGATGTTTTTCCACCTACCCAGTCCTGGCAAAATGTAATGTGGAACCCTAGACAAAGGGCCCAATGTGAGAGACTTCCAACTTAGGTCTTCCCCTTTGCCAGAAGCTCTGGTGCTTTTTATTCCTGTATTCCCTTTTGTCTAATAAAAATCCTGTCTTACCACTGATCTGTAGTCAGTGACTTCATTCTTCAAATCCCCTACCAAGGATGTACTGAGGAAGAAATTCCGGTAACCTCACACTTTGGGAGGCCGAGGTGGGTGGATTGCTTGAGTTCACAGGTTTGAGATCAGCCTGAGCAAGAGTGAGATCCCGTCCCTAAAAACAGCCAGGCACTGTGGGGGGCACCTGTAGTCCCAGCTACTCAGTTTGAGGTTGCTATGAGCACTTTACTAAGGGTGACAAAGTGAAACTCTGTCTCAAAAAAAAGGAAAATAGACCAAAAAAAAGTAGTGTTGAGATGGAGACAAACAAGCACTGTCTGCTCAAACTGGAGAGACTGGAGGCTCGGTGACCATAGTTCAGTGAGTAGGGCACCAGCCACATACATTGAAGCTGGTGGGTTTGAACCTGGCCTGAGCCTGCTAAACAATGACAGCTGCAGCCAGAAAAAGACAGAGTGCTGGGGTGGGCACCTGTAGTCCCAGCTGCTAAGGAGGCTGAGGCAAAAAAATTGCTTAAGCCCAAAGAGTTTGAGGTTGCTGTGAGTTGTGAGGCAATGGTACTCTAACAAGGGTGACATAATGAGACTCTGTCTCAAAAAAATACCTTTGAGGACTTGTTCATGTCTCACACTTCGTTAAGGTGTGTAAGGGGAAAGACACTCGGCTGCCCCCACCACCCACAGCCCTCTTTGCTCTGGCTGGTGGAGAAGATTCCAGCTTGTGCTAGCCAAGTGGGAAGCACACTCCAGTTCTTTGCTCTGCTGAGGCTGGACACCCATCGCCAATGGTCCTTTATACAAAAGAACACCACTCAGAATTTTTACATCTATAAGACGAAAGTCCAGACATAAATTAACGCCAAGAGGAGACAAGCTCACCTTCTAGGCACAAAATAATAAACTAGGATTTGTGAGCAGTTTGATACGGGGGGAGAGCACAGCTATTACGATGGGGGAGAATATTTTCTGGAGTGGTCAGTAAGCTTGCTCTGAATTTGGAATCGTCTCTGGCTATGGACTGTGGTTACCCAAAAGTTCCATAAAAGTCTGCTACTCCCCACGATATGTCTGCCTCAAGTGCTTCAGGGAAAGGAAGGAAAAGGGGGAGCAGTCTAGTGCAGAGGTGGTGAGAGATGGGCAATGCCAAACGACAGGACAAAGGCTGCAGAGAGAACGCAGAGAGACTCCGGTGAAGACTAACCAGCGCAGCGAGCAATCTCCCTTTTCCATGAAAATACTTAAAAGGAGGTATTTGCAAGTTGCAGAGAGATTTTACTACATGGGGCATGCAAAACATAATAAGATATTGGTCCTGACCTCCCTAAACAGACTGGTCTCTATTAGGGACATAGATACCCACCTTGACATCTCACCCTACTGTGCATTCTACCTCTGTTAACAACACCTGTTCCCTCCTGCAGCTTCTATTGTCGTGCACATTTGCCTATGCCTCTGTGTCTTGAGTTCCCTAAGAGTAGAATTATCCATTTATTCAACTAACATGAATTGAACACCTGCAGTATACCAGGTACCAGGATAGGCACTAGTCACGCAAAGACGCCTAAGACACAGACTATGGATTTGTTCTCGGTTAGCTCCCAACTGGAACAACAAAGGTACAGAGAAGAGATGTTCTCCTCATGTCCTTATGTGCCAGAAAGAAGATGGGTTCACAATAAATGTTTACTGAGTGAGTATCTGTGTTGAACAGGAATAGAAATTAGGTGATAAATACAGCCAGTAAGAAAAACCAGTGGAAAGAAAGAGCTCTGAGTTTCTAGATGACTGCAGAATCCACCTGCTTCTGTCTTTGGGAATTGCGCGGATAGTGGAGAAGTCCTTGTGTGCGCGTGAGGAAGCTGATTTAAACTTTCTACATATTGCTTTGATATTTCATGACTCAAGAGAGAACCTTCATTGCTTCTCCAAATATACCCCAGGAGTCCCCAGTAAGTCTTCTGCATGCAATTTAAAAAATCCAAGGCAGCAATGAAGTTAAAAACCATTCATGGAATGGATGACACAATCCTATGAAATCACAGAAAATTCAATAAAGAAAATAGGACAGACCTCTTTTCCAGTTACTGTCACTTGGCTTCATCTAAAGAAAATTTATTTCCATTTTGGTGAAACTTTTCCCCCTTTTGCTGATTTAATATCAAGCTTCCGACATTTTTAACTACTGTAAACCAGGTGAATGTTGTATGGTTAAGAAGGAATGAGGGATGCAGGAAAACCACAGCAAATTGCAGACATTTTTTAAGGTGGCAGTTTAATGATACCCAAAAAATAAGACCACTGGAGTAGAAATGTAGGTCATTATAGCACCCGATGTCAATTCTGATTCAGCGATGAGAGAGCCACCAGACAAGAATTGGGTGTAAATAGAGTATATGCCCAATTGTGGTCCAATTCCCCAACTCTGGTGCACTAGTCAAAGTTCTTGGTCAGAAACAATAGAAATATCTCTAGGTAGCTTATTCAGAGAAGAAATTTATTGCAAGGATATTTGATAGCTCATAAAATCAAAGAAAACAGAGACACAGCTCAGACAGAAACCAGGAGAAGGCATTCAAGCCAAGTTTAGCCACAGGAAAGATCTATGTAGAGGGCTATCACCTCTACATACCATTGTCACTATCACTGAAGCCATTGCCACTGCTGGTTCCCTCCATGGCCCTGGGCTCTTAGTGCTGCAGCAAATGCTCTCCCTCTGATGCTGTGCCTTTGTGTCACCTGCTGAGACTCAGCCCCGATGGGAGCAGCAGAGGGCAGAGGCATCCACCCTCTTAGCCTTTGGACCCTGCTTTGCTCTTGTCTTGAGATCTCTCAAAATAGAATATTCAGACGTCATGCAGCCAAAATGGCAGAATCCTATTTCCTCTGGCCAGCAGGCTAGGTCTGGGGCCATTAATGTCTCTGAGGGCAGAAGCTGAGCCATGGGCTTCCCGAAATAGAGGTCAGAGCAACACTGATAGTAGCTAAGAAATCGGAGCTGAGGTGGCTTGCAGTCAGCATCAAATATCAGGAAGGACGTAATCGGGGACCCCTGGGGCATGACTGGGACCAACTGAGATATACTGTATGGCATAATCTGCAGGCAGGAAATGGACGCTCATTGATGGGGCTTCCACCACTGTCAGATACTTAGGGGTAGACCCTGACCATTGAACAGGCAGAGACAAGCCAGATGCCTGTGAACACTCTTCCCATGCCCTTCCCTCTCTGACACCCCTGACACCCACGTGTCAGCACAACACTTTCTCAAGGACAGTGTTTCCTAAATCATGATACACATCACATTAGTGGTATGAAAGGTGATTTTTAGATGGTTATTGGGTGCACATTTTTTGTATTTATGCATTTATTTTAATGGCATTCAGAACTATGTAACAGAAAGTAACATCTACTTACTCTGTGCTAGGTGCTATTCCAAATCAGATTCATGTAATCCTCATAACAGCCTAAGGAGGGGATTTTGTTATTACATATGGCCCACATTTTATAGGTGATGAAACTGAGGCCCAGAGAAGTTAAGTAATATGTTCAAGGTCACAGTGATGGTGAGGAAGGGAGCCAGGATTTATACTCAAGCAACCTCAGCAGTCCTGATTTTTTCTAAGCCACAATGAGGGACTTTATTATGAGATGAGCAGCTACCAGGGCATTATGAACAATTATGATTTCACCTTTTTTCTTTTTAATAAATGTGGCTGTGTCTCCTCACCACAACCCAATGAAACTAGCAATAGCTAACACTTACATAGCACTTAATACATGCCAGGTACTATTTCAAATGAGTCATATATAATAAACTCAAGATTATGAAGTAGAGGCTCTCATTAAGCCCATTTTACAGAAACAGAAACTGAGGCACTGAGAAACTAAATCATATGCCCAAATTTATCAGGTTAGTAAGTGGCAGAGCAAGGATTTGTCTGGGCTTCAAGTCTGTGCTCTTGCCCATGTATATTATATTACCTCCTAAGCCATCTGCTGAGAGGCGGGTACCATTATTATCCCATTTTACAGGTGAGGAAAGTGAGTCTCAGAAAAATAAGTTTCCCTGGGTCAGATGGCAACAAACTTTTCAGGTAAAGGGCTAGATTATAAATTTGTTTGGCTGTGTGGACCTTTGGTTTCTGTCACAACTATGCAACTCTACTATTATAAAAGAAAGGTAGCCAGAGACAAAACATAAGCAAATAGGTGTGGCTGTGCTCCAAGAAAACCTTTACTGGTTGACATTGAAATGTGAATTTTGCATAGTTTTCGCATTACACCAATCAAAATTCTTCGTTTGGCTTCTTTGCAAATGTTGAAACATGTAAAATCTACTTTTACTCATAAGCTATGCCAAAACTGGAAGTAGGCAGACTTGTCCACAAATACGGTTTGCCAAGCCCTGGTCCAGGTCACCCAGCTGAACTGTGTCTGCACCCAAACCCCAAGCTCTCTTCCACTGAGTCATGAAGCTGCCACATGGCAGGAAGAGAAAAGGGCTTTCCAGCCAGGACAAGGTAGAGCCTAGTGCAGTGACATCTCTCAGAGTGGGCTGTTGACAATCACTAAAGCCAGAGCGCTCTGGCAGATAGAAAGAAAAAGAGACAAACCAGGCCAGGGCTGCAGAGGAACCTCTCTGTTTGCAGCTAGATAAAGCTGATTGTGAGAAGCAGCACTTAAAACCCAAATGTAAGTAATAGTTGTAGATCGTGTTTTATAAAATGCCCTCTCCATCACAAAAATACTGCACATTTTTCTCAGGGTCATGATGAAATGGATAGTTTTGAACCATGGCTTAGATTTTCCTCTTTACTCCAAAGAAAACCAAACTGTAAAAGCATGAATTTCCCCAAGAGGGCTTTTTGCCCATTCAGCCATGTCTTCTGGGGGGGTTTGGCTTATTGAAAACTAGAAACCACTCATGGTTGTAAAACCAGTGAACCTCTTTCCTTTATTTAACCTACTGCCCTTGAAAGTTTACTTTTTTATGGTTCGCACGTGATCCAACCAAACCTGTTCTCAGCCATCCTTATGCATGAGTTATATATAGAAGCACTTCAAAGAGAAAAGAGAAATGCTACATAAGTACAAGGTAGTCATGTACTCAAATCCGATCTTAACTCACAATGGTGAACTCTACTGCCAAGTACAAGAGTCTGTTATTGAGACAGGAATTCCTTGGTGTGTGCTCTATGTTTCCGCTCCCCTTAATCCCTTTACCATTCTTGTGCCCACTAGTTCTTAGGATACTATCACACCAACAGCCAGCACTTGTAAGTGACCTTGAGCTACTTAAGCAGATTTTGCCTGTCTGCGGAAGAGCTGAAATACAAGTAACAGAGGCATCACGTGGCCTCTTCATCTGACCTCTTTCTGATTTCACGCCTACTCCTCCACTGTTTTTTCCTGCAAACACTTCCTAATAAATCTCTTTCACACAAATCTTCATCTAAGGTTCTGTTTCTGGTGACCAGCATACAGCCACAGGGTTACAACAGACATCTTAAACTTCTGCCTTCTGATATGCAGGGTATTGAAATTAGATCCTGTCACTTTGTGTAGCTCTAAAGTATTTATCATGCCAACTGATATTATTACTATTATACAGGTGAGGAAACCGAGGCTCAGAGAGGGTCAACAACTTGCCCAAGGTCACAGAGAAAGCAACAGACCTGGATGTTTCTCCACCTATGGTAGCAGCACAGGGGTGGACAGTCCCCAAATTATTTTTGATGTATCTATAGTCCCTATTTAAAATTAAACTGGAATAGGATTTATTCTCAGAAAAAAATAGAATCACTTCTTTTAAGGCAAATGGAAGGAAAGAGGTTAGAATCGTTTACTCACGCACACATATCTACTAAGCACCTGCTGTATTTCAGGCACTGGGCTAAGTGATGCAGATATGGCAGTGAGCGTTGATGGAACTAACATTTCAGCAGGAGAATTAACAAAAGAAAAGAAATTACAGTGCCAATAATTGCTATGAATGACATATACACAAAACTGAGGAAGGGAATCTCAGATGGGTCCAGATACAGTCTCTCTGAGGAGTTAACATTTAAATTTAGAATTAAAGGAGGAAGAGGGTTATTGGGGGTAAAATGTTAGAGGAAAAGATATGCTCAAGGAAGGAGAACCATATGCTCACTCTTCACTTAGAAAGGGAGAATTCAGACATTTGGTTTTATTGTTGGTTATCAAATTTCTCAAGCAGAGCAGGTGACAACTTCTGCGGTACCATTTCAGGTGCTTAGAGAAAGTGTCTGACACCACCCCACTGGCCCTTTAACTGAAATATTCAGTATTTGTCTGAGTCTTTAAGGATCCTCCAGAGAAGCTCAGTTGATTTATTTTGGCTCCACATCTGCTGTTAACTAAGAAAGGAAATGGATTATTAGCTTATGTTCAGCATTGCTGGCTTGTTAGACTGACTCTTGACAAACCACTCTCAACAATGGGAGGCTTGTGGGTGGCCTGATGCCCAATGTCAGAGAGGTGGCAGGGACTTGGACCAGCAGAGCAATGAGGCCTGCGTTTGACTCCTTATTTTGACATTTTATCCCAGCAGGACCTGCAGCAAGTAATGTGTTTCCTACTTTTAAGGATGAGAAAAACAAATATACATCCTCTTGGTCCCTGTAGGCAGCTATAATGAAACACCACTGACTGGCTGGCTCATGAACAACAAAATTTATTTCTCAGTTCTAGAGACTGGGAAGTCCAAGATCAAGAGGCACCAGCAGATTTGATGTCTAGTAAGGGCTCTCTGGGGCTTGGGTGGCTCCTTGTCCTGTGTCATCCTGTGTTGGAAGGAGCTAGCAGTTCTCTGAGGCACAAATCTCATTCACGAGGACTCTACGCTTATCACCTAGTAACATCCCAAAGCCCTCATTTTCTGGTACCATCACCTTAGAGGTTAGAATTACGACACAGGAATATGGATGGGGGTGCAAACATTCAGACCATAGCGTGCTTGTCGACTGCTTGTGAGGATTAGAAATAATGTTAGTGGCTCAGCGCCTGTGGCTCAATCGGCTAAGGCGCCAGCCATGTACACCTAAGGTGGCGGGTTCGAATCCCCAGCCCGGGCCCGCCAAACAACAATAATGGCTGCAACCAAAAAATGGCCAGGCGTTGTGGCGGGCTCCTGTGGTCCCAGCTGCTTGGGAGGTGGAGGCAGGAGACTCGCTTGAGCCCAGGAGTTGGAGGTTGCTGTGAGCTGTGACACCATGGTACTCTACCCAGGGGGATAGCTTGAGGCTCCCTCTCAAAAAAAAAAAAAAAAAGGAAGAAATAATGTTAGTATAGAAGGTCTTGGCTCAGTATGTGGAACTCCAGAAGGGAGAGTTTTGATTTTAGTAATAGCAGTAATAGCGGTAAGAATCAGAGTGTTAGCTTCATTGTAGTAGCAATACTCAGTAGTAGAAATAGTTAGACTAGTGAGTTTTAACATTATTATTGTTAGCATGCCCCTGCCTATACCTCAATCATTCTGGTAATAAATTAGTCTCTGAAAGATGAACAGTCACTCTCACACCACTTAAAATACTAGCTGTAGCTGATTGCTATTGGAATGTGGCTTGAGCTTTGGAATATTTCCAAAACAGCACCGTCCAATAGAAGTATAATGTAAGCCACATTTGCAAGATAAAATTCTCTAGTAGTCATATTTTTGAAAGTAAAAATAGGTTAAATTAATTTTTATGATCTATTTTATCTAATCTGATGTATTTAGAATATTTTGATTTTGATATATGATCAATATAAAAGAAATTGGTGCAATTCTTTACTCATTTTTAATACCACGTCTTCAAACTACAGTGTGTATTTTACATTTAACAACATGTTTGGGAGGGAGAAGGGAGGGGGGAATGGGTGGAGGGAGGGGGATTGGAGGGACCATTTTTGAGGTCTATCTTACAGGGGTAAAAGTGAAACTCTCTAAGAGCAGAATCAGAACGTTTTAAAACTATAACTGAGAAAATGACATGAAGGCTGTGTTGATCAGTTTGATGGAAGTATTTCGGATTGCATGTGAAAACCCCACACTGTACCCCAGAAGTGCATTAATGTACATAGTTACCATTC